>QWTY01032208.1:0-13444 GCA_008033365.1 Pseudorectes ferrugineus | reverse complement strand
ACATTATGTTTGTATTTGTTACATTTGTGTTTGTTATTGTTTTCTGGTGTCCATGGTCTATAAATAATAGAAGATTTTTTTTTTGTTAGATGCAACATGTGGAGAGATTAAAACAAAAACAAACACAATCCTGATAAACCCACGGAAAAACCAACAAACAAAACCGGAACAGTAAATGCATCCATCCTCTTTTCATTCAAAGTTTATTTACAGTTTCTGTTGGAGGAGGGTTGGGGGAAGATAAAAGATCTGCTGCTCTGAACAACCCAGTCAAAGCTGCTTTTATACTGAAATGCCCTAAGGCTGTCAAAAAGGACCTTGACTGGCATCTGGAATGAGCCATTATCCTGGCAATGGTTTGGCATATCCCAGGATGGTATGTATTAGCATATCCCTGGATATTAGAAGTTATCATATGCCTTAGTAGCACAACTTGCAGATTTTGGATTCTGTTCATGAGAACAGATTTTTCCAACAAGTAACTTGCCAAAGGCTTGATATAAAAAGTACTTATGCCTAATGTCTGTCATTCCGTCTATGCCAGTTCATTCTTCCTGGGCTGGACTGGATCCACCCTGGCACCTGAAATGGAGTAAACAATGTCACTAGCTACTGAAGACTTTGATGTGACCTGTGTTATTTTTACAGGCAGTTGCCATAAGGATGGTGACTTTATGTACCACGTCACGGCTGACCAGTGGTCTGAGATTGTCTTACATTTTTATGGACCTGTTCATCTCAAAAAGGCTTTGAAATGCTGAATAATTTGAATTTATCAGGAAAGTGTCATCTCTGTGAAAGAACACAGCTGCTGGCAAGGCTTCATTCGATCCATGGATACCTGCGTCCTGAACATTTAAAGCATGTATTCATATGCTCTAAAGCACTTACAGTCACACACATAGCTGGGGAGTAAATACCTTTTTGACATTTCAAATCCTACCAGAGTAATAAATTTTCAAACCAAATTAATTCTGCATAGACAGTGAGAAATTTTATTTTTGTGGGAAAATAATGGATTGATGGAGAGACAGACAAAGAGATCTACTCATTTTAGAGATTTTCAAATTATTTTTGTGGTCTATAGGAAACTTTTAATTATTTATGTCTTTCAGAATGGGACACCTTGGAGTGTATGTCTCTGCGCACCCCAATTATAAAAGGTCTTTGTATAGATACTATCATTTTAGCCTTCTTCTAGAACTTTTTGATAATCTGAATATAGAAAATAGATGGCATAAAGAAAAAAGAAATCTTGCCTTTTTGTATTATGCTGATTTGCAAAGAGTTCAGGGTATTTTTCATGAAATAAAGTGTAGCTCTACCTTAAGAGAGCATCACAATTATCTCCCAAATAAGATGCATTCTATTTTCTTCTGGTCCTTTATTACAGAATCAGTAAAAATAAATGAGGGGTACATCTTACTGCTGCTAATTCAGGTTAGTATAAGTTAAGGAACATGAGCAAAACTCTATCACCTCCAGAACTCCAGAATGCTCATGTATATTTTGAAAGGGAAATATAATTAAAGTGGAGCAAAATCACTTGTTTTGTCAGTGTGACTTCAGCAGAGCCAGGATTTTACCAATAGTAAGTAATAAAAGCACAGATTAGATCATTGTTCAAACAGAAATCCCATGTATGCTTGCTGATTCCTTAGAGATTGGTTATTCATAATCTCTTGACTCTGTTTCAATAAGGTTGGGGGTTTAGCTCAATATTTTTCCAGCTGCAGAAAAAAACTTTTATAAACAGTATCTGATTGCCTGTAAGAGACTACGTATTTTTCACCTACATGGTTTCCTTCTCCTTTCTAAACAGCCTTTCATCTCAGTGCTTTCCAGAAAAAACAACAAAACAGTGATGTAAATGTAAGACTTATTTTGCTTTCCCATAAAGCAACCTGTCTTTTTACAGATAATCTATGAAATCCAATGTGAATAACGCAGCCTTTTTTTTTTTGTTTATATTCCTTGGCTATTTCATCAGAAAGTTCTATTACTATTATCATGAGAGTATTTACCAATAAATATTTAGACTGTTTTATATTGTCTACAGACATTATACTTGTAATTGGTCCATGTTCACTTAAGATACATGATGTTTTAATTAGTGAATGATCTTGCAAAACTTGTTCCCTTTAGCATCTTTTTGCACTTGAGTATTTCTCTTAAGCTAGTGGGAAACTCTGAGTTAAAAACCTCCTCTGATTAAAATGCTGGTGGTGTTGAAGTAAATAATAATATTTGTACTAACTTCACTGAAAGCATGATCTTGTCCCATTACTTGTGTGTTTGTAGCTGATAGAAATTCTCTGGGACTAGTTTCTCAATGAGCATACAATGGGGTTACACCACCAAAATAAATAGACCTCTGTGGGTTTACATCTTCTGGGGTTTTAAGGAAGATGCTTTAAAGGAAATGCATAGAAATGCTGAAGTCTGGAGGAGGAAAAACTTCCAACAACTTCAGCTGAGGTAGGTTGCTGCAGTACAAAAGTGAGGTTGTTGTGGCTTATCTTCCCAGAACCTTGAGAGCTAACTGGCTCTGCAAAGTTGCATTTTTACAGTTTGGTACAGAATGCTGGGCATGATGCTGCTCCTGCCTGGCAGGATCACACACCATACAGGCCCTCAAAGAACTTCAGCAAATCCAGGCCACAGAGGTAGAAACTGCTGCAAATAATAGTCATAGTTAATTCACAGATCAAAGATGACACTTTCCATTAAGTTAGATCCTCTTCAGTTACTATTATTTTTCAGACTTCCATAATTTAGGTGGAATCTATTCATGCCAGATAGCTGTCTCAGGATTACAGTAATTTTTTAAATTAGGAGAGTAATTTTTTAAAACTTGCTGACTTACTTGTTTACCCTACCATAGTCCTATTATTTCTTTGTGTATTTTCATCAAGGAATGTTTTCCTTATAACAAATGAGGTCATTGTTTGGAACAACAGAGATGCTATTCCCAATTCCCTCTCCCATTTGATACCAAATAATTTCAATTAAAATGTTATGTGAAAGTAGTTCCCTGATGAAAGACACTCCAAAAATTGGGTTTATTTCATATAAAACCATCTGAAAGTTTTATAAGGAACCTAGATGACTAATTTTCATTAAACATCTAATTTAACTTTTAGGAAGCTCTAGCTTGAAAAAGATCATGTGTCTGTTATCATGCTCTTACTAAAAATTTTAAACAGTCGCCTGAAATATTATTGAACTAATGAAGCTTTTGACCCTACTTCTGAATGGAAGATACAAGAAAGATACATCATATTGCATATTTACTTACATCACACTCATCTGCTTGAAAACACCCGACTCATCTTGGCAGGAGTGACGAAACTCCTCATTAAGCTGTTAAAAAAAAAGGGAGAGAGAGGGAGAGAACTCTAATTAAGCAGCTTGACAAAAATTCTGACCCATAATAGATTAAATAAGCTTTCTGTTCAGCAATAATTCCTGGTACTAAGTGAGTCCACTGGGAGCAGGTATATCCGATACTGCAGGTTGATAAATAAATGTATTTACTGTTTGGAAAAGCTTCAGGAGGAAGCCTGTTTCTTTAATTTTCACTTTATTATTGCAGACTTCAGAACACACTTCAATTTTTGGCATCTGGGAAGAAACCACTGAAATCTGTGATTCTGCAAATTCTTTGATAAGGTGACTGATAAATGCTTTTGAAGGGGAAAATTTATTTTTTTAAATATAATTTTTGGTAATGCATTTTAACTGTTCCTTCTCAAAGGAAAAATATCCCTTGCTGCTTAAACAGGATTGCCCACACAAAATATCTGAGGATTTCAGTGCTGGAGTGCAGGTCTTGGCCACTTGGACCACATGTTTGAGAGTAATGCCATTAGCTGTTACAACTCGAACTATTCACTGTCAACCAGAAAAAACAGTTCCATGCTTCCCAGAAAGTCATCCTAAAAAGTCTTTGAAGGACTGGTGCTTTGAGATAAGCTTCATCAAGGATATGCTTCTGCAAATCTGTATTTAAGGTATTTAAGGTTTTTTGCAAAAGCAGGACAGAGGAAGATGGTCTTCCAAAATCTGTGGGTTTCTGATATTTTATTTTTTTATCTGGTTGTTTTTTGTTTGTTTGGGGTTTTGTTTGTTTGTTTTCTTCTTTCTGGCAGTACTTGCTCGAGAAAATCTTTTACTGGTGACATTTTTTACCATCCAATGGGAGCATCTGAGGGAGCTGGGGGTAATTAGCCTGGATCATCCTTGGAGTCACCATGCCTGGAAGTGTTCAAAGGCATGTGGATGTGGAGTTAGGGACATGGTTTAGTGGTGATTTTGGTGGTGTTGGCTTAATGGTTGGACTCAGTGGTCTTGGAAGTGTTTTCCAGCCTTAATGATTCTGTAACTCTGTGTCTCTCCTCACAGAGCAGAGTTTCTTCTTTTGTTCTTCCCAGTTGAAATATAACAACCTTCAGGATGGTGGGATGAAAAATGCACAAGGTTATATACCTGCTCTGAATTCTTTCTGTGATTAAATTGTTTGCTTCCCTGCCTCTCATTGATGCTCTACTGCTGTGGATATAATTTGCCCAGCATGAAGTCTTACAGAAAATATGCACAACAGCAAAAATTTTATTTGGGTTCCAGTGAAAATAAGAATTCCCAAACTTTCACCAGAAAGAAAATAAATATTAAAAAAAAAAAAAAAAAAGAAGATATTTTTGCATACATATATATATATTCCCATTTGCAATTACTCTGTAATCCTCTCCACTGCTCACTTATGTCCGCCTGCATCATAACAACACACTGAAGTCGAACCTTAATCATGAACTAAGCAGCATGAGTTCAACCACTGGCAAAGGGAGCTACCGGGGGTTACTTTACGTCAGAACACTGTGGAATACATCCAGCTATACATTTCCCCTCCAAAACTGTAAATTAACTCATTGATAAATAAAAAAAAAAAAAAGGTGTTGATGTGTGGTGTCATGGGGCTTTGGCAGAGAACTGAGAGGCCTTTTATATTCTAGCCCAGTGCTCCTACTTTCAATTAAAAATGAAAAGCTTGCTCAAACTGGGAAGATGATATTTCAACCAGGTTGCTTCTCTTGAAGTCGGTTTCTGAGAAGAGTCTCAGTTGCCTTAAAGCCTCAGGGCACCTTTCTTTGAGGATCATTGGTTGATTTACCCAAAACAGTTCATTGCTATAAATCAAAAATCCAAAGACTATGTTGATTTACTCTGGGCTGTTGTTTACAGGCATCTTTTTTTTTTTTTCCAGGACAGAAATAATCTCTAAAAAGCAAATCCTAGAAAACTCTGGCTTATATCTGTGAATAAGGAATAAAGAAGCTTAGCAAGTTTACAGTTTTTAAACAGGTTAGAAGGAAAAATCCACCTTTTTTCATATTTCCTTTAACATTCCAACAACAATTGAGAGATTAGGTTTACTACGTGAGCTTTATGTAAGCTCTTTAAAAAATATGCAAAAAAATTATTTTCCCGTAATTCGGGAAATGTTTATTTACACTGTATAAATATTCCCCTGATATACAGAAAAGCAGAGAGCAAGAGCAATTTGCCAGTATATAAGAGCTGAAAGTGAAATCAACCATTAACAACAATGAACCCAACCATGAAAAAAAGTGATAGGGAGGTAGATATTTAGGGTAGGACTCATCTCACTTAATTTTATCTGTCTAAACGTTAGGCATCAAATTTACACTGCGATTCCAGACTTTCTTCATAGTCAATGGAGAAAAACAGTTGCTGGAAGAGGGTGATTGATCTCCCCGCTCCCATCTTAGATATCTTTTTGTTGATGCATTAGCTGTTCATGAATTTTGTTGTTCATCTGGAAGTGATATCCTTTCTCTGCTGAGTACAGAAGGTGTCTAGATGCTCAACTCAAAATGCGTGCCTCACATTTAGATAGACAAAATTTAAGGGAGTGAGTACCATACTGAGTGTTTGTTTTTTATTTGATATAGTGTTTAACCTAGATGCTTTTTCCTTTGTTTAAAAGCATATCTAACTTACCATTTCAAACACCAAATAGCTGAAATCCCAGATGTGACTTTTTGAGTTTCCCTAACACTCCAGTATGTGTTTTGTTTAATAAAATCATCCCATTTAATCTATATTCTTCAAGTGTCTAAGAAGCCTTGGTTCTCTTTCATAAAGCAAGGTTTGACTTTCTGTTATATTCCAGATTCCTTCTTTGCTAACAATTTGATCATGAACATACACAGCTCTACCTGGTATCAAAAGGAATCTCAGAACGAAAGAATATTTTCTACTTCCACTTCTGATTTTTCAGTACGTCAAATGTCTGCTGCAAATAGAAGATACTGAGGGTGAAATAAAGATAACAGAAGTCCCTTGATGTTGAATAAGATAATAGGAATGCAGTCTATGTCTCATTAAGCCCAGAGGAACCTGGGCAGGCTGGATAGATGGGCTGAGACCAATTGTGTGAGGTACAAGGCCAAGTGCTGGATCCTGCTTTTGGGTCACAACAACCCCCTGCAGCTGCAGGCTGGGGCAGAGTGGCTGGAAAGCTGCCCAGTGGGGAAAGTCTCTGGGGGTGCTGGTTGAGAACAGCTGAACATGAGCCCAGGTGTGCTCAGGTGGCCAAGAAGGCCAATGGCACCTGACTTGTGTCAGCAATAGTGTGGCCATACCCCTGTCCTGTGCACTGCCGAGGCCCCAGCTCGAATCCTGGGGTCAGTTTTGGGCCCCTTATGACAAGAGGGACATTGAGGGACTGGAGCGTGTCCAGAGGAGGACAATGGAGCTGGGGAAGGGTCTGGAAAATGAGTCATATAAGTAACAGCTGAGGGAGCTGGGGGTGTTTATTCTGGAGCAAAGGAGTGTCAGAAGTGGCCACACGCCTCTCTACAACCATCTGAAAGGAGGTTGTAGCAATGTGGGAGTCAGATTCTTCCCCAGTGTAAGAAAAAATTAAGAAAAAAGAGGAAACGGCCTCAACCTGAACCAAAGTTTAGGTTGGATATTAGGGAAAATTTATCCACCGAGAGGGTTATTAAGCATTGGGGCAGAGTGCCCAGGGAAGTGGTGATCTCAGTGGACTCAATGGTCTTTTTTCCAACCTAAAAAATTCTATGATTCGATGAATCTAGGTATTCAAACACCTTGTCAGAATCTGGCACACTTTTTACATGACCTGATTTCATATACCATTTTCACAAATGTGTTATGCCAGGCATTGCTAGATGCTAAACACCAGCTACATGGTCTAGAATATTTTTAAAAAAGATTTTAAACACAAAAAAATGGACAATAAATGGCAATCATTATGCCATGTTTTTTATGCCTTAAATATTAAGCACAAAAAAACCAGCTGAGGAAATGAAGTATTGCAATTCATGGTAAAAAACAACAACTACATATTGGAGTATCATTTTATCCATTTGTGTTTCATGATGTGTATCTTGGAACATACTGCTTCTGATAATTTTGGTCTTTTTTCATTTTCCTCTGGAGCATTTGGAGCTAACACAGTCTGATGAAGGAACCGGATGGATGAGCCATGATATCGTCTAGCATAACTCCAAATTTCTAGAACATTTTCAGAACACTTTTCGTATTATAAATGAGCATCTACATTTTAAAAGCTGAGTAACAAGCTTTAAAAAAAAGAAACAACTTTTTTGCATTTCACAAGAAGATATTTAGTATTTAGAAATCCTCAGGCTAATTGTTTGTTCTTATAAATATATTGTAAGACCAGATCTAGATGCCAATACAGGGGAATGTTACCTTGCTGATTTCCTACTCCATAATTATATTAAAAATCACGGTATAAATTTGTAGAATTGGTGGTGTCAGGAAGAGGCAGAGAGCTACAAACTCATTAACTGTTGATTGATTAATAACTCCATACCAGTCCTGCTGTATTTTCCTCTTTGTGGCAGAAACCTCATTCTTTGGTACCTCAACATTGGGGTTTGGATATGGCCAAAAAATAATATTGTTTATGATCAGACAGCCAAGCCAAATTATTCTGGGCAACTCTACGTTAAAAGCTTCTATTCCTTAATAAATATTTGAAATCTTTCTATTTTTCCATCTACAGCTCTTTCGAGTATCTCTAAGACATGTATATTTCTATAAGCTTACTCTTGGTTTTTGTTCCCTAAAAATTGGCATCTCCTCACACTAACTAGGAAAACAATACAAACACAACAAAGATAACTCAGCAGTGACCTCTTCTTTAGCACAATTCCTTCCTGCCCCAAGGCTGTCAATTGATTTTACACTGAGAACAGAAGAAATAGACATAAACCAAGTGCCTAGGAAGCTTGTAAGTCCAGAATAAAGTTTGATCAGTAAGGGAAAGCTTATATATTTAACTGTACATTTGGAAAAGCACACACACATAAAGAGAAACTGATAGTGAGTACATTCTGCAGGCCTTCCTTAATCTAGTGGACAATTTTACATTATCTTGGGCCATACCATGCATGGAGTGTCAAATGCCTGAACTGTCAGAACAGATATCACGTGCCTATGACAGCTAAGGTGAGAAGATCAAGGAATACAGACAGTAAGGAAAGAGCTTTTTTGGGTCCTGTATTTGTCAGGACAAGAGGAAATGGCCACAAGATGCACAATGGAGGTTTAGATTGGATATCGGGAAAAAATCTTTTCACTGAGAGGGTGGTCAGACATTGGAAATAAGAAATGATGGAATAACCACCCCTGAAGGTGTTCGAAATCAAGGATGTGGCATTGGGGGACATGGTTTAGTGGTGAACACAGTGGTGCTGGGTTAATGGTTGAACTCAGTGATCTTAGACGTCTTTCCTGACCTAAACAATTCTATGATTTGTGTTTTCCGGAAAGGAGGAGGCTGTTGTATTGCTGGTTCTGACTTCAGCACACCTCCTTGCACATTTTGCTTGAAAGTCAGAACTTTAGGGTGCACAAGCAAACAGCAAAAAGACCTCTGAAGATGTAGCCCAGGAAAATAAGCCACACTTCTGCAACTTTCAAACCACATGAATTTTTTCACAATAGTTTGACCACCCATGATGTAAAGCAGAGACAAGGCAAGCTGCCCTTGTCAGTCAGGTGATTTTTTTTTCCATTTCACCTAGAATTTGCAGAATGGTGCCTCAGAAAGCAATCTGGTGGTCTTCATGGTTTGTCCAGTTGTCATCCACAACCAGCATTTAAATACATGGAACAGAGGATCCAACCCTCCCTAATAGAATCACTTAAACACACAATTCCAGCCATCCCCACTGAGACAATGTGGGTGAGACTCCCATAAGTAACCTACCCTGACATTTTCCTGGTCCCTTCTGTGTCAGCATCATTGAATCCTCTTAGGTAAAGCTTTTTTTGATGGCATTGCACAGGAATCACCACAGAAATCTGTTAAGGTTTTATGACTTGTCAAGATGCTCTTCCAACTCGTGGTTCCTGTTAAAAGCCTGTACCTTCTCTTAACTACAGCTGCCTCGACTTTTTCACACGGGAACTAAGGAAGAATCTTTGTGTAGATACATATTTTGCTTGGGATTTTTTATGCATTTTCTTTTTTTAGTCAATTCAGAGCAATATTCCCTTATTCCTTTACCTGGTTGTTGATATATGGGCAGCTAAAGTATAATTTATGTCATACAGATATGGAGAAGGGCTTGAAGGAGTGGAAAATGTAGAAATTGTTTGGTTTTATGTGTACATGTTGTTGGCTATTTCCCCATATGCTATTTCTGCCCAGAAGAATATGGCATAGCCCTACTTTCCTGAGGATTCTCACATCTCACTGTGTCCAGGAGAGTCTGGGCTACAAGGAGAAATCCTGGGAGGTACAGAGTATCCTTCACTGGTATAAGAAACCCTCATCTCCTTGTGATTTGCTTCCAGCAAACAACTTATGGAACTGAGTCTGGAACTCTCAGATGAACATCAAGAGCCAGGAAATTAAAACAGATTACCAGGTGACAGCCCAGGATTGCTACCCACTACTGGGTCTTTTTCTTGTATGAGAGGAGAAACAGGTTACAGTTGAAAGGAGATAAAGAAAATAGTGAGAAATAGAGTTATCTGAAATTTGAAATAATGAAGGTCTCATCACATTTCTGCACCCTCAAGGAAAAAGCTGTTCAGATTTAAGAGTTTTCTTCAATCTAGGACAGAGATAAGCTCTTAACCTCTCAGGCAAACCTTTCCCCTAACCCTCTAGAGCCCCCAAACAAACATAGATGGACCTTTCAGTTCCCTCAAATCAGATCCACCTTCGCTTTTGCATTATTTGTTAAGATGAATAGGGTTCCCTCGCAGTGCTGCGGCAGTGGTGAGGCAGCACATTTGTCAAGCAGCAGATCTTGAGCTCCAAGCCTACCTGGATAGACGAGAACAATTGCAGCTGTTGCTTAAGGTATCTATTACGGTAGTGCCTAAATGGCTCGGACAGCCTGGGACTCTACCAAGGTCATTGTTGCACAGACTAAAGCACAAATAATAGTCCAACAGATATACAATCTGTAACACTAAGCTAAATCAGGACGATAAGAAATTATGACTTATGAGGCAGCATTGAACTGTGTGGTATCCGACTGAGTGACTCTTACCATGAAACCTTGGCCCTGCTAAATACACCAGGGGAGTAAAAGCTGCACCCATGAAGTCTGGATAATATCTTTCCATTTAATGAGTCGGGCATCCAAACAAACTATATAGGGTCATCTAACATCACCAGCATTAATGATGAAATCTGCCATAACAGCTGCAATTCCTCAGTCATCATATAAATGCACGGCAAACTTTGTGTTGTGAGTCTACCAAGCTTAGCACAGTAGGGTGCTGCTGCACACAGGGACAGATGACAACAGTATTATTGGCAATTAGTTATTCTGTAGTGGCTGAAATAATTTCCTTATCTTATGTAAGATCATAACCATGTTACTCTTGGAAGGGTGGAAGCAGGAGATAACACAGACATTGTTTTAGGACATGCAATTTTAAATTATAGATGAAATACCCTGCTTGATTCAGCTGACATTCAGCCAAAATCCACGAGCTCACATTCTTCCATAATAACTATATTTACCACTACTAGAACAGAATTCAAATCATTCAGTATGTAGCCCTAATAATAAACCTATATGACTAGGGGCTGCTTCTTCAACATTATTTCCACCTAATTTATAATCAAGATGTTCAATTAATAATTTCAGCATTTTACGCAGTGTTAAGTCAGCTGAAAAGCATGTGATTTTTTCCATTTTTCATTTTTCAGAATGCTGAGGAACGCATAATAACCTAACAGAACAAGAATGCCAGGAAAGCAACAATTATTAACAGACTAATGGGAAAAATAAAAGGTTCAAAAAGAAAAGCTGGAAAGTTGATTGAGTTTCATAGAAAATGTAAATGCACTAAACAGTTCCAGAATAAAAGCAGCAAAGTCTACAATGCATTTCCATGGATATTACAACCTCCTTGTGACTGACAGGTGAGATTAGAATTCTCTTGGTGGATAGTGCACATGCACTTCTCTCACATTTGCTTGCTTTGCGCCTCTGTGACTGCACCCAGGTAGTTACAGGGGATCCCCAGATGTGAGGGACAACCTGATCAGGGCAGAGCACTTCAGCTTTGCTGGGAGTGGTGTATCCTTCAGGGTGCTGTGTATTTACTTACCAAATAGGTGTTGTGCTGATTCAGATATGGCCCGGTTAGATGGGGCTGTCTTCTAGTTTGTCTCCTTGGTGACTTCGTGAACTGGCTGTGAAGGCACTGGAGGTAGGAGGGAAGGGAAATGTTGAAATCCATGGCTTGTATCACACTCAGTTTTCATTTACATAACAGCGTTGAACTCTCCTGACATTTGAAGGGACAAGCCCGTGGAATACACTGGTGGCTTCACTCAGAATAACCGAGTTCAAGTCCCTAAATCCATAATCCCTGGCACTCAAGGCTATCCTTGTCAGAAAGGCCAAAGACTGAACAGATACCAAACCAACAGCAAAACATTTATGTATGGGGGTTTTTTTCCTAAGCAGAAAGAGGACACATTATCATCAAGAATGTTACTCAGGTATTTAATATTACTGTTGTATGTGCCATGGAACATTAGAAGACTCTTTTGAAGTCTTCCATCACAGCTAAATAAATTAGGGTTGATAATTCCTTTCCCTTTAGCCCCTGAGATCCCACTGTGTGAGATTGGCCTGCAGCACCACATCACAGGCTGTTCCCACACTGACTTCAGGTCCTTTCCCTTTCTGACAAGCTGTGCTGGTGTCCCTCCTTACTCAGGCTGCTGCTGTCCCACAGAGAAGCCACAACCAGCAAGTCAGGAGCCAGGATTAGAGGGGCGTACTGGTGTCATCCTGAAAAGACAGCAAATGCAAATTCTGCAGCCTGACTGAGATAGAGGGAGTGAAAGTCAGCTCATTAAACTGTGTATGTCAAGAACAGAGAACAGTGGCAGGAAGATCCAGATTTAATTTCCATGTCCTAACGCTTCAGAACAGGGAGTTCAGGACAGTAAACAAGAGGACCTACCTGAGACCTGTCCAGTTTTACTGACTGGTGGATGGTTTCTCTCAATTACCAAGTTGATCAGAGTCTTGAAAGACTGAAGCAGACAGCAAATGTTGATTATACAAAGAACACAGGCTTCACACTGCTGTAGAAGACATTGTGTCATAGGTGAGAAGATCATTACAGAACTTCAGCTACCTCACCAGGTTTCTTCACCACACTCTCCCCCAGTGCACAGATCACTGCCTTCTATTTCTGATAAATGAGCAGTCTAACAATGCCTTGGACAAGACAGACTAACTGAGACTTATCCTTGTGTTTTTGGGGTTTTTTTTTTGATTGCTATCAAAGACGATTTGCTCTAGTCAATAGCTTCTGGCCACTCCAAGAACTCAACCAAACTAGTAATTTTGCTAAGAAGCAGAGACTTCCAATCAGATTTTACTCAGGAAAAAGGATTTAGGATTTCTGAATATTGTTCTGGCATTTGGGTCACAGTGAATCTCACTATGTTTCTGGGACTTCATACTTCATTAATTATGTCTGGCTTCAGCAAGTGACTTACTCTCAGAATGAGGACAACACATTTTCTTGAAAATAGACAGATTTTTTTTGGCTGTATTTTTTCTTTTCTTCTCTCATACATTTACAACCATACAATTTAAAAGGCTTGTTTATTTGCTTGCTTGCTTGTTTTGCTGTTATTTACAGTGTCTCCGAAACACCTCCTTAGAGGATATATTAAGGTTAGGGTGAGGAGCAGTTTCAGGCATCATGGAAAATATTCTGCTCTTGACAGTGTTTCTAAATATTTTGAGCATTGATAAGTCTTGGCATGAAGAAATTAGATAAGTAGAAGGAAAAATAAGAAAACATTTTAAAAGAATGGAGTATAAAACCACAGACAAGAAGTATTCGTGCCAATGATCTCTTTTATATC
>QWTY01032206.1:1293-17742 GCA_008033365.1 Pseudorectes ferrugineus | reverse complement strand
GGCCCAGGAGAGAGGCTTTCTCTCTGGCCTTCAGGGCCTATCTCTCGATCACCACATAGTGTAACCCCACAGACAGACTTTGGGGCACACTGCGGTGTGTCCCATAGCTGGCAGAGGGGATCAGTAGCGTGCTGTCCAGTTTGCTCTGCACCTGTTGTGAATGCCTTTTTGCTTGGCTCACTTTTCCTTGATCTGATGTAATTTTTACAGATGAGGCATTCATGGAGAGATTCCAACAGACCTCTAGTAACTTTTTCCATTGAATAATGCTTTATCCTTTTAAAATTGTTTCAAATAAATATGATAATTAATAGAGATAGGAAAAAAATTAGGAACATAAGGCGTTTTTGGAGGATGAGCAAAGACCACCCAGTATACCACATATTTCCCTTACTTACGTATCTTCCCAGCCCAGCTCTAGCCAATTGCTGCACAAACAGCTCTAATATTACAATCCTAACTGTTTTATTGGTTGTGTCTAGATTTGCCACAGTCAAAATTAAAAATTTTGCTGTACTTGTGACCAAAGAATCACAGAGCGTCCCAGAAATGATAGAAATCAGGGCTGCTAGCAACTTTAGCTGATCACTATTTCCATTGCTTTCATGACCACTTGACATTCCTGACAGACATTTTGTCTAACTTGTTCTTAAAAGTTTTGTGTCTGCCATTGTGCTGCTTTGGTCTCCCAGCTAAACCAGTGTTGCACTTCAATAATCACTCCAGCAGGAATTCTTGCTCCCAAAAGTTTCCATTCTGTTCCTTTAATGAAACTGGTGTTGGGATGGTAGTTGGAACTGGAGATTTGTTTCACTCTTCCTGGGTAAGAAAAGTCACCCCAGAGTTTCATTGCGTAAAGCCCACTGACACAAATTAGAGGTACAATTTCTCACCTCTGCATTCAGAAGTAGATTGTTTTTGCCAATCGCAGTAGCAGCAAGGATAGTCTTGAGAACCTGCTTCTCCCTTCTTTCCATATAAGGCTTTTTATTTATATAGGTGCTTATAGGAGAAAGTGCTCCCCGTGCTCTGGCACGTTTGCCAGACTCTAAGTGTATTAAAATGATCACTTTCCATTTCCTTGAGTGTAGCCCCGAAACAGCAAGATCAGAAGGAAGGAAATGAGTTCACCCCTCTGCCATCTGCAGTTTTATGTCCCTCCGTTTCCCACCCACCTCCTTGCAGGCAAGGAATACAATTCCCACTCAGAGACTAATAACTGCATGTGAATTTGGTGGGGGAGGAGGAGATTTTCCAAGATATTGAGCTCTAATAAAGAATTTTCTGCTATGCTTCTGCTCCTGCAGTAGTGGGTCTCAGCAACAGCACATTGCTAAGGCAGGTCTGACCAGCTGTTGTGGGGAAAAGATGTCTCTTGGGAAATGCCTGGCTTCCCAAGACTGGTTTTATAAACCAGGTCTGAAAGACAGCCAATTGCCAGTGCAAGTCTGTGGAGAGCCCACATTTGGTATGTCCATGAAAGGAAATGCCTCATCAGAGGTGAGAGACTGAGCTGATTAGCTGCAGCCTCTGAGCAGAACCAAACCACTGCCCTGTGCAGAGCACAGCACCATCATCTCATCTCCAGATGACACAGGCGGTTCCTGCGTTCCAAAGTTCATATCCAAACAAAAAAATAAATGCAAGAGCACAATCCTTTAGCCATCTGGTAAACGGAAAATTCAAACTTTGCCATAGAGGTTGCTAATCTCCTCCTGGCAGCTGGGATGCTGACCAGACACCCTGATGCAAATCCAAGTAGCAGAAGGCAGGCACACACCTGTCAGGAAACGAGAAGAAAGTGTGGCTCTTCCGACTGCTCGGCACAAGCATCCAGTATCACCTCCCCAGAGCCAAGCCCCTCATGTCTCAAAATGCTACGTAATGCAGCTGGCAGCTCCAGTCAGTGGAGTCTGTGCTTTTAAATCAGACTGTCACTGGTGTATCGTCCTCGCCACATCCCACGGTTGTTCATTTATGTGGTCTGCATGCCTTCCGAGTTGTGGATGCTACACAAATCTGAGAATAATGGTGGCAAGGCAACTTTTCATTCCCTCTTTTATGGTCATCCTATCCTCAACAAGAGGACAGTGAGGTGGGAGAGGAGTAGAGGAGACAACTGGGTTTTATTTTTGCCATGTCTGCAGAGGGGCAGAGATAAGGAGTAGAAGGAAAGGCAGCAAGCAAGTGAACTGTTGCTGCTGTTTTAAAAAGAAGTATTTAGGCTCCTGTCTCCAGGGATCTGGGTTATGAGTCCTGAAGGAATGGGGGAAAATCCTAAAATCTCAATGCGCAGTACCAGAAGAAACATGGGGAGAGCAGCACACCCTGACCTGAAAGCCCTGATGACATTTGTTGGTTTCCCACTGAGTGCTGGTTTTTTTTTGAAGCTCCTGCCAGCTTACCTCATGCAGTGCATGGTGAACTGAAGTCAGACTCTTAAAACTTTTATCTTGTGAGGCTCAGAGCACTCTAGACCCTCTCTGGACTTGATCCAGCACATATCTGATGAGGAGTGGATAGACTGGAGTGCCTGACAGCCACAATCCATGCCATCAATAAGAAAGCAGTGCTAGGCTGGTTTCAGTCCATGGCAACAGCAAACCCAGCCTGCTTCAAAGTGCTCTGAGGGACATGCCTGCCTTTAGGGCATGGCTGGCAGGTGGGAGCTCTGGGCTCTCCTTGTCTTCCTTTGCTACATGGGGTGCAGCTCAGGGTGACAGGAGAGCTCTGACAAGCCTTGAGGCTGGGTCTGGGGGGACCCTCTGGCTGCTGCTGCTGACAAGGCAGGCAGGGCTGGAGCTGGCTTTTGGCCAGGGCTCTGCCCTCTAGAACTGTACCCTGTGGGAAGCCTGGCCCAGGCAAAAGCAATGCAGCAGAAAAGACTCACCTGCTTGGCCTGGCTTTTTAATCAGGAAGGGATCATTTTCTGTGAAGAGCTGTGTCCACAGGTAAAAGGAAATGTGAGAATGGATTGCCAGAAATAGGTGCCTGATTTGAGCCCAGCTCAGGTGGGGATGCATTTTATTATCAGTAGTTAAATGCATTGGAGGCAAAAAAAGGTGAGACATATCCTGTTTATAGACTTTCACTTTAATAAAGTAAATTTGCTTTTCCTGCTTTTTGTTTCTTCCATATCTCTCTAAATTGGGATTCTATCTGTAGCATTTTACAGTTATGAAGGATGGAGAAACAGTTCAGAAACTGGCATGATGTTCCCTTGTTTTCCCATCCTATTCCCATGGAGATTTAGGGAGGAACTGCTCCAGACACGGCATTTGGCAGGGTCTGGTCTTTATTTTTTTCTGAGCTCAGAAAGCTCTGTTTCTGTTTGATCCTGATGAGACTGGTGTTGAGGAATTTGCCACCAGTAAAAAGGCCACTGAGCTTTCGGGGAGGATGAGACCGCAAACATTCGCTGCTGCTCCTGGAAGAGAAAGGCTCACGGCATGCACAGTAGCCTTATTTAACCTGTGTGCTGCCCCTCAGACAGCCTGACATCAGAACCTGCCGCGATGGCAGAACAGCGCTGCTTCCAGTCTGCAAAAGTCATTAGGATATTCTGCTGCTGCGGGGACTGGGGCCAAGCAGCAAAGACAATCTGCCTTTGAATGCAATCAAACACGAGTTTCTGCTCTGAAGGCTGGAGGGGAATGCCAGGAGGACAATTTGAGTGCTAGCAGGACGTCTGGCCCTGGGGCCGGGCAGCACGCCAGCCTGCACCGACCCGCTCGGCCACCACCGCCTGCCTCTGTCCAAGGAAATGCTGGGTCATTTTAAGAAGATTTGTAAACCAAGACCTTTGGTCTTCCAATATTTAAAAGATACCCAAACTGTTACTGTGGCTACTATAGCTAAGGGCAAAAATCACATCAAATTCTAACGAATATAATGGCTTACCTTGAATTATCAGGATCAATGTCTAAGGGAAAAATGTCAGTCTTATCTCATTTGTTTACGGTTTAAAATACATTCAGCATAGATTCAGCGTATTTTCAGGCTGCAGAAAAGAAGGTTTACAAATACTAACAGGCTGGGCACCTGTTAGACCTCTTGCTGGTCTCTATCCAAGCTTGGCTCCAACTGCTTTTCACCATCAAGGTGAAATTCCAAGCTGCAGCAGTGCTGGAAATTTGCTCCTCATCATTTTTCCTCTAGTTCCAGGGATGAAATAATACTATAAAAAATGCATCAAAACAAGCCTGGAAAAATATTTGCTGTAGTGCAGAAACCAGGAGATAAGAAGACTCATGGACCACAGCAATTTCTGTGCACATGTGCCCAAATTGAATCAAATTTAATTGGCAATTATTTCTTCCAGACTAATTTTTCTGCAGCAGCTGAACTACTACATTGTTTGCTCTAATGTCTATGTGCTTCTCTCCAAGACAGGTTTTATTTGTACTCCCCTCTATAGCAAAGGACAGTAATTCTTATACACAATGTGATTTATTGTCTCAGCTGCTCTTAAACAACACAGGCCTATAGTCAAATTAGTCTGCTGAATAAAATTATTAGTTGAATAAATCTGAGGAGTGCAAAAACTCAGTGAAACTTCTCACCAATATTTCACAGTCTCCTGTCTGAATAAAGCTCTTTTGCTCAGACTTTTGAACAGCTGAGTCCATATATTTTACAACCCCAGCATTACATGCATTGTTTATTTCAAGCAGAGATCCCAGTGAAATAAAGGCAAGTGAATCTGGATTGCTGGCGTTTGCAGTGGGAAAAGAGTAAAGCAGCTGGTAAGAGCCCTCAGTGAGTTTGTGTCTCAGCAAGCAGCGCAGCCCTCACTGCGGCTGTGCCCAGAGCTCGCTGCCTGTGGCTCTGGCACGGGGAATGGCAGACAGCTCTCAGTCCTACCAGCCTTCCTCCTCTTTTACACCCAGGCACTCAGGTCTTCTGCTTCATGCCCTGTGCTGTCAGAAACGGGGTTGCTGAGCCACCACCCCAGCTGGATATCATTGACGTTGTCCTCTCCACGGCACAGAGAGGGACTTGCTGCCTTTTTGGTTGTTCAGGGGTGACCATTTGTTGTGGTTTAGGAATGGTACTCCCCCATTCAGTGCTCCCACTGAGATTCTCCAAACCACACACCTCTCTCTCACTGGTTTGACACAGTAAAATACTCCCTGGAAAACAAGAACCCCCAAATCATTCCTGTTTGCAGATGTCAGGGAAGCTGAGCTTTGCCCCGACAGCATGTGTTGGTGTCCTATCTAGTGGTGGCTGTGGGGGTGTTCCAGCCTTGCCACAGCAGGGCTGATGGGGAGCACAGCCAAGACCCCCATCTTGCCTCAGAGAAGGGCTTTGAGAAGGAAAACCCTTTAGTAAGCAACGGGATTAATCACACCTGGGGTGGGAGTGGCAGATTGGAAGTGCAGAACAAAGGGAAAAGGTGGCTTTGATTACAAGGATTCATAAAGTCATCACTCAGAGAGAAACCCAGCACTTGGGGAAAGGCCATGTTGCTGGGAGAGAGAGCGACAGAGGCTTTAATTTTCATGTGTTTTTCTTGGTCTGCAAAGCAGAGATCACCCAGGGAATGCTGTACCCCAGCACCACCTCGCCACACACGAGCTGCTGAGATGTGAGCTTTGTAGTCTTGCTCTGCCCATGGACGTCTCTCTGGGGGATAAATCCTCACCCTTTTCACAGACATTCAGGCTGGATGCTGTGTCCTTGGTCCAAACCAAGAGAATATTAACCAAGATGGCTTTTGTGTGTGAGAAAAGGCAAACAATCAGTTGTGCAACTGTGACTCCTTCATTCTGTTTCCCTGAACTGTAAGAAAAAGGAGAAAAAGGATTTACATGGTAGAGCAGCAATGGATGTCTCACAGGGACAGAGACTGGAGAGGTAGCTGCTTGGAAAATTTCAGTGTGAAACTAAAAACATTAAACTTTAATTAAAAAAAAAAAGAAAACTTCAGTTTAGCTTTCAGCCAAAAATGGCAAATGATGGAAAAATTGTGGTTTCCTATGAAAAAATAAGAGAAGAATTTCCAGGAAAGTCTTTGTCTAGTCAAAAATATACTGTTCCATTATAAAATAAAATGAAAAAAAAATCTTTTAGATCAGACAATTTCTTCCCAGTCCTGGTTAGGCCCAGCATTCCTAAGAGGGCCATACCCACTAGATGTCAGTCTATTGCCATGCAATAAAAACAAATGAGCCCGAAATGTCATCAGGCATTTTTTGGGATGAGGATATTTCCACTGAGCTGTCTTCTGTCAAAAATGTTGCCAATAACTCCTTAATTTCTATAAAATTCCTAAGCTTTGTATTTCCAGAGTTTTTCAAGGCCGTTGCAACACATTCCATGGACTATGCCAGCCAGATATTTTTCCACTACCACATCTAACCCCCAACTGACCTTTGAGTCCCCAGATCTTAAAAAACTTTTAAGCAACATTTGAACAGCATATAAAAGGAGTGTAATCCCCCCTGACTTCTCTACCACTCACGCCTCCCCCTTCAGTTCATGGTATTGCAGATTTTCTAGAGACACAGAAACAAGCACTTTATTTAGCTGAGGTATGGGTACACAACAAAAAAATACTTTCTGCAATGTTTTAAATAGCTGAAGCAAACACCTCTCATCCTGACACCAACATATGAAAAAAACCAGAGTGCATTCTATGAAACGTAGGTCTTAAAAAAAATTCTATGATTTTCCTGCTCTCAGCAATCATTCACTTTGGGATTCAGGTATTCCAAACAAAGGCCAGAAAAGCTCTTTGGTATAATGACTGCAGAAAAGTTTATTCTTCCCACCACCTATGACAAATTCTATGATACTGTAAATTGATCTCATTGACTTTCATCCCTGAATTGACTTCAGTGGAATTTGTGACAGTTGTATCACAAGAAAATGTGGCCAATATTTTCTAAAAGTTGTGGTCTGGGTGGTGGGCTGTTTCAGTATATTTTGCTGCTTATGGCTGCATCCATATTGTTTGCACCTTCTTCAATATTTATTCTGTTTCAAGAAAAATGTACAGCATTTACCTCTGGCATGGAATGCAATAGGAGAAATTGTTTAGCCCTTAGATCAGAATGGCACTTTCTTTCCTAGATACAAAACTTTAATTTTAGGAGGCTTGCTCACATATTTCTGCTGCTGAATTAGAATTTCAATCTTCAGATCAAAACTCCCTTTCACATACACATTCAAATATAATAACAAGGGCAATTCAGATTTGGAGTGTTTTGTATATGACAAGCCAGCTTTTCTGAATAACACATAGAGACACCTGAGCAAAATTTTAAGTACAGAATCTGTTAGGACATCTGGGTTGAAGACTTTTCTTGGTGATCAGTTGTGATTTCTTCATTCTCAGAAGAAACTCTGTTTCTTAAGAAAAGTAAATTTTTTTTCTGAAGAATTTTTTTGGTAAGATTATTTTTCAGCCAGTGGTTGCTGCTGAATTCCATCGGTTTAGATAGCTCCTATGCTTTTTAACACTAGATTATTGGGAGACAGACAGTCAGTTAGGAAAAGAAAAATATGCGTGTATCAGATTTGTGTTTGCAAGACCAGGCAAAACTGGAAAGAAAAGAAGAGCCCTCTTAGTCATAAAACTTCAAAGCCTCACTTTTCCTTACAGAATAGAGAATGGTGGAGTGAAAATTGAGAAACAGACCTCCTCATGTTAAATATCCTCCTGCTCTGCTTAGTGGTGGGCATCGAGCCATGCTTCACAGTAATGCTTGTGGGAGAGACCAAGGGATGGTTTTGGCTGGCCACCATTCCTATGATGGTAATGAGAGGAACACATTTAATTAGAAATCCTGAAGCGTTATCTTCCTCCCAAGAAACTGCTGTGACTGAGCTGTACAAATTAAACTTGTGGCTGGCATAAGGGGAGTGTAAAAAGGTAGTTAATAAGTTAAGTTGCTTGGTGTTTATTGGACCTTAGTGCCAAAAAAATTGTCAGTAACGAGACCCATACGCATACGACTCTCTCAAAAGGAGCCTGAAGAGATCAGCAGCAACAGTTTTGGGGAAAGCACCAACTCTATACATGTTCTGACTGGCAAGCACTATTTCCAGCCACATTTGGCTTTCATTTACAAGTCATGCTTTGCACATGGGGTCTGTCTCACAGGTGTAGCATGTTCCAGACAGCAGAGATCAAATGAAATTGGATAAATCTGCCTATTGAGACTTAACACATGATGTGTACTGGAAGATATGATACAACACCTTTGGTCCTCTGTAGTTATTCATAAGTTGGAACATACTCCTATTTAAAGAGGTTCACTGTAAAACTGTTGTTTAATTTGTTCTAGCCTAACACCTTCAAATCATCATTTGGGATTTTCCTAGTAATTGAAACAGTTTTTGTGAGCTGTGACATCTCAGGTGGGTCTTTGTTTTTCATCAGGTCCAGGATGATTAGACTGTCTGCTGGTGACAATTATTTCTTCAGGTCTTTGGGAACACACAGTAATCAAGCAGTTGAAACAACAAGGGAGACAACTTGCTTTATTCCTTTGCAATTTCACTGTTGTACAAGCCCAAGCTTAGAGGGTCACCAGAAAGCTTTAACTCTTCCAATGATAGTCCAGGTCTCTGTAGCAGATGGGAAATAATAATGCTTTTGGCATCAAAGTTTGTTCAAAAAACTGTAACAACAAGAGGAAAAAAAAAATCCAAGGCTGTTGTTTTTTAATTTTGTTTTGGTTTGATCACTCATGTGGAAAGAATCTTCTAGGAAACGTATTTCTAGTAATCCTTTTATACGATAAATCCTATCTTTAGGGTTTATTCTAATAACCCTTGCCCTGAAAAGCATCATTGAAATAATGTGAAGGCTTATATGTTCCCATAGTCTCAGAATTTATGAGGTGTGGGTTTTTGCTCATGTTAAGGCTACCATAGCTTAGATAGTTAAAAGATTTAGGATCAGATAAAGATCTTTCCTTGAAGGACCCAGTGATCCTTCAAACTGTGACTAGAAAGATGAACCATTATGGTGTTCTTGTACAGAAACCCAAGAAGTGTTTCTGCCTGGGGATGTATGTTCACAAGTAGCAATTTATTTAGAAATTATTCTGTTGTGTAAGAATTCTGACACTAGGAAGCACAAGAAAGACAGAGTAGCCTAAGAAGAAGCAAAGTGTTGCAAATGAATAGGAATGGATCTCCAAAGTGTTAGTACAACGAAAACCAAGGTATAGTACTGCCCTTGCACTGAAGAAAGGTGGCTGGTTGGAAGGTGATAATAAGTGACTAAAAATAAGAGAAGTTTCAGTCAATCTAGGGAGGCATCCATAAAGAAGAATATTAACTATGTCTTCTGAAAGAGAAATGTACTTCTACAGTGGAAGCCACTTAGCAGCAGATTGATTTGCTCTGTTCTTAAAACCGTTCTTGAAAATGACATGTTACACACTGGCAGACAATGTGAATGAAGAGGCTAGATCAGCAGCTAAAATGCTGATTTACAGAGCCCTAAGAATGATATCTGCTCCACAGGAGAAGTTAGGGACCAACTCCAATGCCCTGAGATGCTGCATCTTGATTTGGTGTGATAACCTGGGTGACCAAGAGGAGTCAAGAGGGCTCCTAAGTGAAAAGCTGCCGACCACTGGACTGTGTTTTTGAGGCCAGGAAATTCTGAGTCAGAGTTCTTCCTAAAGCACACAAAGGTGACTGAGTCCCATACTGAACTGAGACACATAATCTTCACTTTGCTGCAACAGGTATTTCTGGGCAACTGGTAGACTTGTTTGGTCACCCTAGAGGAACCTGTAAGGGTGCCAGGACCCCACCTCCAAAATGTCACTGTGGATCACTTGGGGACAGTAAATAAAATGGCCAGACCTTTAAGATCTGGTTGGACATTGTTATGCTCCTGCAGCAAATGCTGGTCAAAGCTAGAATCTGAATAAGCAAAGTGATGCATAGCTGTGGGAGAGAGGAAAGTAGCCATGAGGAGTAGCAGTTCCTCAGATCAACTCCAGAAAGAAAGTCACTAAGAAGATTGCTTAAAACATAGGACACAGCAAAAAGGTGAGAGATGGGCAGAAACACAGGGATGATATTGCTGGAGAGCTGGAGCAGCTGCTGAAAGGGACATGGTAAAAGACTCGATCAGCTCAAGGAGATCCTCAGTGCCGGGCTTGCACTGCTTGGCTCGTTTGTGGGAACAGAGTGAGCGTGCAGAACACAAGGAGGTTGGGGGAATATGATGGCAGAGCACTCTCCAGAGGTGCTGGACAGACTAGTACAACAAACTGGTGCTGCCTGAGGTTGGGGAAATGCCAGGTACCTGCAGGCAGACCCTGTGATACTGCAGACTGTGGAAACAGAAAGGAGAGGTGGGAGAGTGGAGTGGAACATTTTATGCAAAAGCAGTAACATGCTGCTAAGATACCAACTACAAAAACTCTTTGAATCAATTTACTGAGAAAAGGATGTAGAAATATCTGGATAGATGTTTAAGAGTAAAACAAGTTGCTCTGCCAGGACAATCTGCCTTTAAACAGCTGGAAAGGAACATGAAAGGGACTGACTAGCAGCAACCTTCTGTTGAAGTCAGGCTGAGAGGAAAAACTTTCATGTCTGAACATCAAAGATGCCTAAAAGGCATAAGAAAAAGTTGAGAGTTTTTTCAAGCATTGTTCTTGCCCTAAGCAATGTTTGGCAGACAAAATATGATTCTTGTTCAAGGTGTGAATTTAAGTTGGTGATAGGTCTGAGATATAGCCTGAAATGAGATGGTTAGTGTACATGTTAGTGATTATCTATGTTAATTATATGTAATAAGAATATATTGTAATTTGATAAGAGTGGTCTGAGGCAAAAAAAAATAGTTGAGGGATGAGTTTTTTGCTGCTAGGGCAATGTTTAGCAAGGTTATTTTTTACAAACAATACTCCAGGAATCAACTGTTCCTTCTGAGATTTTTCAGAATGGGAGATTGTGACACAAGCTGTAAGAAGGTCACAAAAAGAAATGAATGGAATTGTTTTGCCCATATAAAAATGAAAGGGGAATGCCAAAATTCATCATTATTGGCAGCCTCAGGGCACATTGAGGCAAGTCAGTGTTGCCGGGACAGTGCAGAGAGGTTTGGACCAGGTCTGCTTGCACTTTGCCTAGTTCACATCATTGCTTATTCATTTCTCACTTTCCAAAATACAAAAGCCAACATTTTTCATATTTGGATGGCAAAGTCCAGCTGAGTTAATGAAATCAGAAGTGAGAAGGATACCAAGTGATTTCATAGACCATGTCAGTTGTGTTTTTTATGCAGGGGATTTTCTCAGTATGCTGTTTGGAACATGGAAGAAAAATCATAATGTTGTTGTATTTTCCCTCAATTTTAGTGTGCATGGTGAGTAATGCCCTTCTGACTGTGCCATCTTTGTCAGGAGAGGTGTGGCAGCTCTTCACAAGCTCTGTGCCTGACTAGATAAGTAACAGCAGAGCAGCCTTAGGATTCAGACAACCATCCAAATTGATTGAATTTGACAAGTTATTACATGTTCACTGAGTAATTCTTTGGATATGATTTAAGCATGGGGCAAATTGAAGTTACTCTTGTATAGCTTCACCCTCTTTTATTGCAGGCTGAGATGTCTGCAGCATCCAAACTGAGAGCTATCTTCTGTACTTACTTTGCTGGGAGAGTTACAGTCGTAGACAATGGGGATTTTACATCAGGGCTATACTTGTGATGGCTGAGCAATGGTAATGAAATATGAGTTCTACTGTTCAAGACTAAATATTGGGTCAAGTTTCACCATCAACATGCTTTGACCTTTATTTGCCCGAGAGCTGAATAGCCCAGTTTTCACCTCTCAGCAGTCCTCTCTTCCACTTCCATTTGTTGTGGCTGCTTTCCTCTCTCACACCTGTGTATAACCTTGCTTATCCAGGCTTCAAATATGATTATATGAGGACTGACAACAGCTGGTAAATAATTGCTGCAAGGGAGATGTGTTCACAAAGACTCTTAGCAGAACAAAGAAAAATAAGTCTATGGGCTTACTACAAGTACAGCAGGATTTGAACCCTAAAAAATTAAATTTGATCTACCTTATATTTGTCTGTTTGCTTTTGTTGACAGCTTTTTCTTGTCAGGTCTCTACATTTTCAAAGTGACATTATTTAGTGAATCTTACTATATAAAAAATGAAAAATACATTAGACTTTTATCTGAGACAGTGAGATGCACACCTTGGCAAAACTAAAATGTATTCTTCTTGCCATTAGAGACATATGAAGTTATTTTATAGCCCTGTGTTCCTATTAATTTTTGCATGTAACTATTCATCAACAAACATATACTACGAGTAATTTCCATTAAGAACAGCAATGTTAAAGTTTTAGTCTCACAGTACAACTGCAGGAGATTCCAATGTGGTCATAACATAGCAAGCAGCTAACTGATTCCCTCAGGTAGCATTAACAGAGAGGAAACTGTACTGCCCACATGCTTTAGACAGCTTTCCACTGATTTTCCATTAAGTGTTCTGTCAGTTTTCTTTGCTTGTTGAAAGAAGCCAAAAAAATATACAGAAAAGAAGAATTAGTTAGAGGTGAGAGAATAACAATCTGGGAGTTTCTTTCAGATTTGGGAAGTTTCTCTTTAATTTTTTTCCATTTTTCCAGGAACTACAAGACAAACTTATACCTGCCTCAGTGCTGTGTGCAGTGTTACAATGTCTTGCAGGACCAAGAAAAAGGTTTTTTGACATGCTGAAAAGCTCTTCCGGTGTTCTGGTTTTTTGTCTTGAATCTATAAATTTTAAATATTACTAGAGGAATGAAGTCAGTGTGGGATCAGGTTAGAGAAAGCTTGCTATTGGTGGAAATACCAACCATCAAAACCAGAGTGAGAATGGGGGGGGATGTCTAAAAAATACCCAAAGGGAAATATCTGAATATACACCGCAGTTATGTTATAAAATACACTTTTAATCTGTAGTCACTTGGTGATGCTCTTGAGTTGTATTTCAGCTTTGGTACTGATAATTTGCAGAAGGGAATGTACTACTTAAATGTTCTTCCATTTTCCCTCCTATCTCTAAGCTGAATCCTGAATTTAGTAGGGTCCCATTGTACACTTCTAAGCTCTCTCCTAGGTCTCTCCTGCACAGACTCAATAAGCAAAGCTGAAGTCATTGTGAGTTCTGTGCCAGAAATGATCAGTCCAGGTGGTGGGATGCATCTCACTATTTCCAATCGTCTAAAAGTATCCACAGAAAATCAGTTGTTCAGACTCTCTTCGTTGTTGCTAGAGACTCCAGAGAATACTTCATCCCAACTCACCATGAGCCAGTTCTCTTTTGACCACACAAGAAGCCTAAATGAGTATTATGTAGAAGATTCCCATTTTTTTGGGAATCCTTCCTAAGTTTGTTTTCTGGCTGTTTTTGGCCTTGTGAGCTAACCCAGCCCAATACAACACAGCTGGGATCTACCTGAGATAGAGCAGAGAGCATGCCATGCTATAGAAACCATCACGAGGCACATGACCAAATGTTCAGAGATTTCTGCAGTACCTCCACTGTAACGGGAATCTAAGGACCTAACCCATATCTTGAAACAATGATAAAAATAGCTGCATCAGCTCTGCCCTGGTATTTCCAAGACTTCTTTTCATGCCAGCTTCCCACGGATGCACTAGGGAGCTGAGTCTTCTGAAGCTGCGGTTGCTGAAGCCCGGGAGGTGGTGGAGCCACCATCCCTGGAGATGTTTAAGAGGTGTCTGGATCTGGAGCTTGGTGACGTGGTTTAGTGGTTCAGGGGTTACAGTGGCAGTGCCGGCTGGATGATCTGACTGGATGATCTTAAAGGTCTCTTTCAACCTTGACGATTCTATGATTCCATGATTCTCTGATCCTGGGATTGTTCTGACACATTGATGCTCATCTAAAACAGTTAAACAGGGGTTTTAGACTGATAAAATGATCTAGGAAATTCTGACTCATATACAAGGCCAGAGAACCTAGTCACATTTTATTTTTCATCATATGTATCTTTCTGTAGCATCTATTCCCCCAAATGGGTATGATCTTTAATATATTGACTACTTGGATGAAAATATTATTGTAAAGCATAAATACTTACACATGCACTTTATATTCTGTATTTTAAGAGGGTGTAACAAATGAAGCTACCTTTGTGATGCCAGAAAATATGCCTTAAATAAACGGTATGTGAAAGAAAATACCTGCAAGTTACACAACTGATGATTTTATATTTATGGGAACTCAGTGGGAAGTGGGAGACTTTAAAACCAGACTCAAATACGAATGTCTCTTCACTGGTAATGTCCTGTCTTTCCAAAGTGTATGCTTGAAAGCTGTGAGTTAGATGTTTTTTCTTTGGCCTCATGATCTGACTACTCACAAGCTTAGAATTTGTAGATGATGTATCAGTACCAACTTTCCTTAAACTCTGGGTATGTTGATGTGCCATTTGTCTAGGCACAATTTTTTTCAAAGTTTTTTCTTGGTTGACAGCAATTTGAACAAGATGCAGCAGACCCTGCCTGAACTGGACATTGCACTTATGTTGCTGTGACATCTCAAGTAAATACTGTTTCAAAGTTTTATTATCGGATGTGAGCAGTGAAAACACCAACAAGGAAAGTCAATTAATGCTAAACATTATTTTCACACTGTAACATGCTGGGGGTTGCTTAAACCTGGTCAGCTGTATGGGGATGTAGTGGAAGTAGGGTGCAGTAACCAAGCTGAGAAAGCTGCTGAAGTACTGAAGGAGTCCTGACACTCCATCACCTGTACCAGAGGAATTTTGTTCTTACAGACACCAAGGGTGCTCTCAAGGCAGCTTGTAAGCCAAACACGCTGGCTGAGCCATCACCTACCATCAAGATGTCAGTGAAGCTCACATGGACTTGGACTTTTTAATTTTTTTTCCCCCTAGTCTGCAGTGCATTGATTGATGTTGCTGGCAGATTTGGCAGCAGTTTCTGATCCCAGTACCCAGAGAATCCCCTCTGCCCATGTAGAACAGAATGTTTTGTTGTTGCAACTAAAGGGCTGTGGCAATTTTAACCCTCACTCTAGGAACAAGAAGCAAAAGGGGAAATCCAACTATAAATGTTCCTAAGCTTTCAAAAACAAATTACAGTTTGGCTTTTGGGTCAGAGTCCTCGTCCTGTGTGCTCCATCAATGGAAAGAAATAATTATCTGTTGAATCAGTGAATTCCTCTCCAGCAGATTTCTCAAGCACTATAAAAGAGTCTAATACATTGAACAAGACATCTGTGTTGAAAATTTGAAGGAATGCTTATTACTATTTTGTCTCAATCAGTTTTTTTCTTTCTATCTATTTTTCAATAAAAGAAAACATTCTCTGTAGTCATCAGTCTGATATGTGTAAAATATTCTGTTTATTTCTGAATGACCACAGGAAAAATTCTAAAGTTCTATGTTTACTGGAAATTGTATGAATTATGTGAATTATTAGTCATAAAAACCCCTTATTTTTATAAAACAAGGAAGAGCATATGTTTCCAATTTGACGTAAAATAAGGTCATCTTACAGATGAACAGAAAACACTGAATTCCATATATCAGAAGAAATAGTAATTCAGAATAGCTTTAAAGTATATTGCCACAGCCTGTGCCAGACACTGAAAATATTTTCCACTCCTTCTTCCACCTGTTTTTGTTTTTTTTTTTTCTCATGCAAAACCACTCTTTGCAAGAAGAGGGATTTTATATCAGGATTTGGTTGTTAACTGAATGTAAGTGACGTTTTTCAACTAACATGTTTGACTATTCAGTATTAGCCATTTCTGGTAGAGTGGGTGCCCTTAAAATTTAAATGGTTGCTCTTGCAATAGTTACTAATTTTATTCACAGGTTTCTCCATTTCAAATATAGCTTATGCTGCAAATACCATAGTGAAACCAACAACTTTAGTGACCTCAGAATATACTTATTTGTAGATCTTACATTGCTTCTAGGCCGAGTGAAAAAAACCAGACCTCTTTTTACTGCATTCTAAACTATATCTATGTGATGTCTCAATGTAGTTTAAATAATGTATCCAGGTAGGGTAGTGCTGCTGGAAAGATATTTGAGTGATACTTTTTAGGTTGGACTTTCCAAAACTTGAGTGGTTAACAGTGACTATGGGAGGTTCTGCAAATTTCTACTGCAGAAAACTTTTAAATTGCTTGTTTCAAGTTTGGGATAGGTTAAAATAGGAAGGAATTGGTAAAATAATATTTTATAGCAACTTCTAGCTTATCATTGTCTTCTCCTAGAAATTCTTACACCACATGAAAGCATTGATTGAAGCTTAATGAAAATAATTCAATTTCTGAGCATGTATCACTTTGCTCTACTCAGAATCAGAGAATATCCTGAGTTGGAATGGGCCCACAAGGATCATTGAAGTTCAGCTCCTGACCCTGCACAGAACAACCCCAAAATCACACCATGTGCCTGAGA
>QWTY01032201.1:18105-29440 GCA_008033365.1 Pseudorectes ferrugineus | reverse complement strand
AGCAGCAGCAGCAGCAGGTGCCCCAGGCGCCGGCCGGAGAAGGCGGCAGGCATGGTGCCCCCGCCGCGCTCACTCCCGCCGCGCTCCCCTGGCTCGGCCCAGATCCGCACCCCGCGGGCTGAACCGCCTGAGGAAGCCTCGAGCGGGCCGGAGCGGCTCTGCGGGAGGACCGGCTACTCCAGCAACGACGGGGGCCAAAAGCAAAGCAAAGCTGCCCCAAATTCACCGGGAGGAAAAAACGAGAGGCCAAAAAAACCGCTGAGCAGGCGCTGGTGCCACGACCGTTCCCCTCTGCGGGAGGATGGGCTCACCGGCGGGCCCGCCGCGCTTTAAGTGGCGGAGGAAGGGCGGGGGCGCGCACCGGTGGCTAATTGGACCGAGGCCCTGGCCCCTGAGCCGCCTGGGACACGCTCGGGGCAGCGGCAGGTTGACGGGGCAGGTAGGGGCACGGGGTCGGGAGGTATTTTTGGCCCAAAGGGGCAGTGGCTGCAGAACCACCTGTGCAGGAGCAACCCTCGGCGGCAAACGGCTCTGGCAGGGCTTGGCCGGAGAGATTGCCTGGGGCAGAGCTAGTATGTCTGTCCCTGCCCTTTGGCTGCTGATCTTCTGGAGAGCCCAGCTTCGAGGGTCACTGCCTCCAGGGCAGCTGGGTTATACTGTATGGGAGCTGCGGCTCCTTTGCATCCCTTTTTCTAAATCTCCCAGCTTGTACAGCAGTGTCCAGGGAGCACCATTTCTAGCAAAAGCTTCTCAGGTTTTTGATTATGGCTAAGTGAAATTGTTTGCACTCTTTCTTTTCTGTATTTATGTGTACTTACCTAGTAAACGCACTCATATGTATATATATATGTGCATTATATGCATTTCTGTTTGTTACTTAGTAAATAACTGAATTCTGATAGTGCAAAATGGAATCTGGCAAGGTGGCATTCTCTGAAAGAATAACTTTGTGATGAGGTGCTTACTGCTTCTTCCTTCTTGTTAGCTTCAGGTAATGTAGAGGTTGAGTTGTGTAAAAGGTTTGTATCAATGATGCGAAAAAGGTCACTGCAAATAAGACTTCACATCATCTTAGCTCTCCATGCTGACAGAGCTGTAGGAGTTTATGCAGAGTAAATGCCCTGTGCGTTGATTTTCCAGCACTAGACGTGTTCATGCTTCCATCCATATTTTCCAATACCAGTACAGTGTCCTTCAGAGTAAAATTTTCATTCATAAAAACTCCCAGTAAATACAACTAATGGCGAAAGACTGGGAACAGGACTGTGGTGTTAGGCCCTTTGCTGTGTGTTCCAGGAGTACTCGCAATGCAACGTGCTATAAGGAGAGACTGAACCCCCCATGTTTGTTAATCTGCCAGCCTGCTAAAACTGCACAGAGTGATGGGATTCAGAGAGAGAATCCAATTCAGATAAAGCTGTTTAGGAATGGTAGATGATCTTCAGCTTTTAATAGGAAAAAAATTGGCTGGCACTTGAAAGCTATTTTATCTGAACCAGTTAGGCCTGAAGAGACTTATCTCTTGGTGGTGGGGGAGGGTGAGGGAACAGAGAGGAGAGAGAAGGGGAAGAGGAGAAGGAGAGGCAGAGGAGAGACGAGTGTGAACAGCCTAAAGATACGAAAGGACTGGTTTATAGTTCCAGTTATCTCCCCCTGGAATGGGTGAAAAGAAAACTTTATATTCACTTTATTTAGCGGCTGGGTATGCAGCACCTTTTGGTAAAACAGATTTTATCCACCTGGAATCCCCATGGATTGGTTAGTAGAAATGTATGACTAAACACTGACAGCTGGCACAAATGGACCTGCTAGGGCAGTCCATCTAGGACCTAGCTGTAGCTTTGTCAGCTCCTGCTCTGTGGAAACTGCAGAGGTTCTGATGGAGACCATTTGTTTTGAGTGACTTGGTGTTTAGTCCTGTATAGGACTGGCTTCTGTCTTTTCCACCAAGTTAACTTTGGTGAGCAGTCAGAAGACATGATGAATACCTTTGCAGGATTCCATCTAAGCTCTTCTTCAGGCCTTTTCATCTGCTAATAGTACATCCCACACTTAATGCTGAATTGAAAGAAAATAATTACTAGACTGCTGTTGAGGGAGCTGTTTTTCCTATACGCATGGTATGAGATACAGAAGCCACAAATGGAACAGTATGAGAATGGAACAATGCCAGTACAATGGAACAGTAAAGAGAAAGGCAAAGGCAGAAGGAAGGATGGCAGAAAGAAGGCAAAAATAGAGCAGAATTTAGAGGAACTGGTCAAGCAAACCAAACAGCCCTTTAAGGGTTTTCATGCTCCAAAGTTTGCCTTACCATTATAATATGCTAGATTAGATTAGTCCCTAAGAACTACAGCTGGATTTGGTAGATCATTGAAAGTATATGAGTGAGAGGTTTCAGAAGTTATAAGGTTAGTGATAACAGTGATAAAGTAAAATATTTGGGATATTAAAAAAAAAATCAACTATTATATTAGCTTGCATTTGGAAACATTGTCTGGTGAGTAATTAGAAATTTCAGGAAAAGTATTTAAATTTTACATACCAAGTCTAATCTACTACACTTATTAATATCCAGCATATCTTCCTCTTCTCTCACTTCCATAGAGAAACTTTGACTTATTATCACATGGTAATTACTTGGCAAATGTGACAGTTGTTTTGGAACAAGAATTCATGTGTTGAACCATACTCTGGCTTATAAAAAACCTTATATTTAATAAAACCTCTGCTATAGGGAAATTGCCAGTTTATTCAGCTGATTCAGGAAGATCTTTGCTGAAATTTTTCACGGCAAAAGGAAAGTAAGTGAAACTCTGAAAACTGATATATGTTGATTATTGTCTGAATACAGATGTGGATTGTAATTTGTACTTTTACAGCTCCTTTTCACTAACAACCAAATCCTGTGTTCTCAAAGCTCAGTCTTTGGCATTCATTTATTTCTGTTAATAACTAAAACAGTAAAATAACCAAAGGACATATGTGATTCAGCAGTTTTCTTGGCTGGAGGTTTGCTTTTTATAAAATCCACTCAGATTGTGAAAAGGTAACTAATGTGTATGTGAGAAGAAGTGTGAAAAAGGAAACAATCAAAATGGACTGAAAACCACGTGAGGTGGAAGTTTATTTCAGAGATGGTGCTTAGCAGTTTTCAATATCTGAAACTGAATGATCAAGACCTTGTAAGACTCTAGCTAGACTTGACTTTTCTTATGGGTATGAAATTTTTAATTGTAAAAGCATGAAAGTAAACAGTGGTAAGTAGAAGACACAATTTAGAATTACTGTAGAAATAAGTCTTGCAAGCTGTCACTGGATATAATTTTGCAAGGCCAGGAGGTAATGTGTTACTAATCTGTGGACCACTATCAAAATGATGTGCTGAAATATATGTTATGCAACACCTGCATTGGGGAATGAGTTCCCCATTCTGTGGTAACAGTCAGGTTATAACAAAATTTTTACAAAACAATGCAAAATGTGCATGTTTCTGAGAGCCAAAGTAATATACTGAGTGCAAGTACAAGACTACAAAACAGAATTTTATTGTCTCCTCCAAACACTTACCTTTTGCTTGCTTTCTTTTAAGGATTTTACTAAACAGAAGTCTTGTCTGGATTTAAAATTACAGGCCAGATTATGCAATCTGCATATTCTGCAATTGCCTTCTCTGTGCTGTCTGCATCCTGCTGAGTGGCTGTAAATCCAAATATCTCCTGCTACCTCCTCGAAGGCAATTTGCAAGATTAAGCATATAATCTCTATTGAGAATCCTGCCATTTATCAAATGTTTAATGTTGTGTTCTAAGATCAGAGCTGTATGTGAAACAAAAATTGGGGCTGTAGTGCTTTAGGATCATATTTTTTGAAAATCTTAGGTTGCTGCCAGTACCAATTACTGAAATTGTTGATACTGATCATATAAGATTGTCAGTTGTTAGTGTGCAGGGTTGCAGATTATGCAGTAAAGGCCTTGTTCATATGGCAAGCACACCATCATAAGGAACTGGCATCCAAAAATTCAAGCAAGATTTTTGGCAAAGAATTCTTTCTGCCCACCAGTCCCCTGCTTTCTGATATCTGAACAAAAATTATTTTTTAAAATGGAAAATATAATAAAAAACCCAGTATTTTGTTGAAAACACAATTTAAATTGCAGCCTTATGTACAGACAAGTAAAGAAATGTCTACAATCTGTTAGTTTAATGTAGAAGTAAAGTTCACTGTGATACAAATGCATGCCACCTCATCACAGGGTTTGCTTTGCAAGCTGTGCTTCAAAATTTGCAGAAGGTATTATAAATGTCTCAAACAGGACCAGACTTCAGGGGAGGCAGTATCCGTCATTACAGTAATATACCTGTAAAAAGTAAGGCAGCCTCTGATCTGAATACAATTTGAGAACAATTACTCTACATCTGAATACAAATTGAGAGCAATTACTCTAATTGTGATTATGCTGAAGGCACACTGGTGAGTCTTACCTACTGCTTTAGTATCAGCACAAAGATCACCTTTGGTAAGTCTTTCCTTTTCACAAATTCTCCATTTTCCAACCTTTCAGACTTTTAAAAACAGCCTCTCTTTTGTGGCAACAATAAAAAATCATGAGAATTTTATATATAATGTAAATTATATATGAAGGTATCCTCCATTCTGCTGCAGTACTTGCTCAATTATCACCAATAAGCAGGAGCAATAAGTTGTCTACAGAACAAGGCCTTACTTATGTAATTGAATTTGGGCTACTTGGGGCACCTGCCCTGAGGTAATCAGCTTGTGAATGCTTTCTGTTTCTTGTGGGTATGGTGACAGACTATAGAGTTTTTCTCATCCAAAGTACGTGTTTTATGGCTTTCCTGGGCTGGGGGGTTTTGTAGTTTGTTTAGGGTTTTTTCGGGTAGTTGACAGAAACTTAGTTTCACCTTTTTTTTTTTTTTAATTTTTTTTTTCTTAGTTTGGAAATATGTCTGTAATTCTGAAGATAAAACCTGAAGATAAGGCAGCATAAAATAAGTAACAAGTTAAGTAGCATAAGCCTTCCCTGGTGGAGGGATGTAATCAAGTTAAACACCAACTCCATTTATTTATGGGCAAACTTCAGTAAACTTTAGAAACTTTGACAGCATCCTTTTACTTTGAACATTTTTTCTTTTAGTCTTTATGTATTAATTTAGAAGGAGAAAAGAGGGCTGCACTGGAAAAAAAAGTGGAGAAAGCTGTGTAACTAAAAGTGTTATTTGTAATTCCAAAATCCTGAGACTTTAAACAGTTTTCATTAGTCTTTTGCCATTTAATTCTTTTGTCTCTTAAATGAAAGCTAAGGTGTTTTTTTTTTCCCTCTAATGACAGGACTTCTACTCCCAGTGAGGGAGCAGAAATAAGAAAGATGAAAAAGGTTGCAAAAGCCATAATACAATCTTCAGCACTTTTACTGACTACAGAGCCATCATAGCCAAAAACAAAGAACTGAAGTGGAAGGAACTATGCTGCCATTTGATCACATTAAAACTTTGCAGAAGGCAGGTAAGATATGCCCCTGTCCTCATCAGCACAGAGGCAGAGACCTCAGTCTGTGTGCATGGGACATACCTAGCAGTAGAGAATCTGAATGAATGTGCATATTCACTCTCGTAAATTTTAAGAATCCATACACGTTGTTGGTAGAACAACACCATCCAAGACAGCACAAGCAAAAGTACCCTGCAATTTCCATACTGCAGGAATATATCCATGCTTATTGTACCATACTCTTCCTGTTAAAGGGAAGATTTCCATTTCAAGGCTTACCAGAGTGATAATTCAGCTAGTCTTTAATTCACCCAAATTCAACATTTATGTAACAGATACAGAACTATTTAAATACTCACTGAAATGATGCATACTTAGAACTGAATAGCTTAGTACTTTAATTAAAAAAAAAGTATGTTGATTCAGAGAGAGGTGGTCTTGGATAATTGTCTTCGTGTGTGAAGAAAAGCACTATTTTAACACAAAACAGTCTGCAAACATTTCTAGTTCTTTGCATAGGGAAGGGCCATTTTCCAGTCTGCAAATATTTTGTTTGGAGAAGTGGAAAAATGTCAGGCAGCAAACAGTTCAGACAAAGGAAGGAAAGCCATCCGAGCCTTAATATTGAGAAAATTACTTGCCTGCTGCCATAAGAGTGATTATCAGGACTCAGGGTTTGCTTGCCAAGAATTTATTGGAATACTTATTTTTCCCATGTTTGCTTTTTCTGGCTGAATATGCATCATAATCCCACTGGTTTTCTGGTGCCTAAAGTGATGCTCACTCTTCACTTCTGCATGGGAATAATTTTCATCCAGAGTTGTAAACCCCTTCATTAGAAGAGTCCAGTGGGATCAATGAGAGGAGCTCCTGAGCTATGAGTCATCTCATGTATCTTTTTAGTCCTGCAAGTACATAAATTTTATTTGACACTGGTAATAATAGAGTTAAAATGGCTTTTTCAGCTGAGACTATGTCACACCAGAGGAGTTCAAAGATGAACTTCTGAGTGTGACTTTTTAACAGCAGATTTGTTCTGCAAGGCATTTCCACAAAGGATTCATCAGGGTTATATTATAACTTGGATAATATTTCCAGAGGCAAAACACATACATATATATATTTAGAAGTGAAAGTAGCCTGAAATATATTGGTGCATGGAATGTGAATTTCAAAGTGAAAAAGAATAATCATAAGTAGTTTTTAACTTTAGGTATGATTCAGCAATTGTTAATTTATTTCCAAATACTTCTGGTCTCGGTAAGCTGTGGGAGGATTATACAAAGATAACTTATTCTAATTGAGTTTTACCTTTCAATATAAAAATTAATTAAAAAATTATTAATGAACAGAAGAATGTGCACAGCATATCAGTACTGAAAAATCTACAGAGCTAATGTAAAATTTCTCCAACAATAACTGATGCCAACTTACGATCTATGAATCTAGCTGATCTATGAATTTTACTTCACGTTTTGTAAACCTCAGAAATGCCAGGAAAAAAAAAAGGCATCTCTTAATTTTTCATTGTTCCAGCTTCCTCTGTAGTGTGTTTTGCCTTCTTTTGGTTGTGAGAAGCTGGAAGCAATAGTTAAGTGTTTTGTAGCATTTCAATTTCTAGTGTAAGAATTAGTTTACTGTAATTATTGGATTTTGATTGATTTAGCCACAAATTAGAATTAGTACTGCTAAGACAGTTTCTTATAAGAAAAATATAATTTTATTTGGTTTTTAAATAACTCATGTAAGAAGAACAATAAATTGTATCTGACAGTTGTAGGGCTTTAGAAAACATACTGCTAAGGGTTGCATAGTTATTTACTGGAAAATTATGTTTCAGATAAAAATGTTAAACAGCCTACTTTGAGGATATGGGGTCATTCCAACTATTAAGTTTACTTATATTCCTCTGCTTGACTCACAGGGTTTGAAACAAGTCTGTCAGAGGGAAATGTGATCTCTCCATGTGGACCCTATTCCCATGCTTGACAGCATTTAATGTGTTTGTCCTTACATCAGCCTCGCGGGTGGTGTTAAGTCCAGTGAAACACAAAGTGGCTCACCCGAGATAACCCAGGAAAAGGGTTACATTTGACTATTCTTTTCTAGTTTTTTCTGCCTCGTGCCAGGTTCTTTTTGATTCCAAGGATAAAGCTGAGTAGATAGAAAAGGCTACTTAGGGTGCACTGAAAAAGTCAGAGGCATTCCCTTCTGACCTTTATTACTCTTCTTTCTTCTAGGAGAGAGCAGACCATGCCCTTTGTACAGACAGCATGTTTGGACTTGGCTTGGGAAGAATGTGAGTTGCAGTCTCTAGCACACAGCGCAGATTGCAGGTGAGCATCTGAGGCAGCAGAAAGCTCTGTGAACACAGTCATTTTGATGGAAACAAATGTTTGAGCACTTTTATACATTGGCATTGTTGGAAATTAGATTCCAAGTATGAGAGACCTGAAAAACTGCTATTCAAGTTTTATTATCCTCTAGGACTTCTGCAAAGGATTTGATTGATTGTAGATCTGTAGGGGTTTCATGGTTACAGATCTCCTTGATTTGCAGCTAGTGTATCAACTATGAAAACTACTTTTTTTATTAATTAAAACCTTCTTACAGAGGTGTCTTTTCTAGGTTTACTAAAAGTACTGTCCAGCTTTACTGTAAAAGTGGTGTGCTCACTTCTGCATTTGAACTGTCCTGGGATTTTCAAACCGGAAATAAAATTTCAGTTATAGTTTCGTATTGATACACACTTCTTTTAAACATGCTTGAAAGTTTCATAAAATTATTTCAAGCTTCTCATAAAGTTGTAAAGACAAAGCTTATTAATGTAATTCTAAATTACATTGAGTCTTTTTCTTCTCTCAGTTATAAACTCTTGAGGATGGTGATGCTTCACTAGTATAATGCATCAAGCCAGGGGCAGTGCAGGTGTTAATTACATTTTTAAAAGTAATAATTAAATAGTTTTTACTTCACACAGAGACCATGAACTCCATGCAGTAAGTTAATTGAATTTAGTATTAGGAAAATAAGAGAATAAATCTGGATTGCAGAAGGCACTGCCAGAAATCTGTAACTAGAGTGATTGGAAAATAAATGATACTCTTTTCACACACCTTTCTTAGTCACTGTTTCATTTAATCTTGATAAGGGAGGTTGGACTAGATGTCCTTTTAAAGTTCTCTTCCAACCCATTCTATGATTATTCTATATGGTCATGGACAAGCCTCCTGCGTCATCTAGTACATATCAGTTTTATCAGTGCAGTATAATTCATCACTATTTCTACAGCTCCTCTGCAGCTTCATCCTTGAACAGTGAAAGAGAAAACAGTTCTTGGGCAGTTCTCATGACAGTACAGTAATTTTTCCAGCTGTTGTGTACTGCAGAAGCTGCTCTGCCCACTGAAACTCTGTGAATCATATATTTCCTTCCTAGTAGAAAAAAAAAATTGCCCATGCATTACTCATGAAAACCTTTGCACTATTTAACACACCCTCCAAGCATGTTCTGTGATGTCTTAGGTAGAAGCAGTACAGGTGTTACTACTGGAGAAACAGAGAACCTTGCAAGGAAAGGGCATCTCTGTATCAGATTGTAACAAGGAATATAATGTGGTCCATAAAACAATTTTATCTCATTGGCAGACTGAGTGATGAATGTGCTGGTTTTGACTGGGGTAAATTTAAATTTTTTCACGGTAGCTGGTATGGGACTGTGTTTCAGATTTGCTGAAAACAGTACTGGTAATACACAGATGTTTTAGTTATTGCTGAGCAGTGTGTATTCAGTATAAAGGCCTTTTCTGCACCTCACCCCATCCCACCAGCCATCCTAGGGATGGCTGAACATCTGCCTGCCAGTGGGAAGTGGTGAATGAATCGTTGTTTTGCTCTGCTTGTATGTGTGGCTTTTGCTTTCCCTATTAAACTGCTTTTATCTTGAGCCATGAGTTTTCTCACTTGTATTCCTCTGATTCACTCCCCCATGCTGCTGTGGGGGGAGGAATGAGTGAGTGGCTGTGGAGCTGAATTGCCAGCTGGGGTTAGACCATGACATGACCTTTCAGCTACCTTATTTCACTTTTTTTTTTTTTTTTTTTAAATTGAATCTCTTTTCATGTACTTTTTGGTGTTGCTAAGTTGATAACAGAAGAAAAGGGGATGTTTTTATTATCTACATTTTCCTAAAACACCTACTGTGTAACATTGTGAATGCTCAAAAAATCCACACTTGGAGATTTTCAGAAGAGAAACTTTTCAAAAGAGACAGGATCTTGTAATGGCAACCTGAAGTCAACTGAAGCCAGAAGCATCATACTTTCCAATTCTTTGTCTGCCAAGTATGCAGCTTATCTGATTCACAGTATAACTGTCCACATTTAGTCCTAAACAGAAATCCTCTGTAGTTCAAAAAAATTAAAATTCTGGGCTTTTAAAAAAGGACGCAAAGTACAAAAGGGAGATCTCTCACAAAAGGACTGAATTTCTCTGGGAACTGAGCAAGCATTTCTCCAGAAGATTTCTACTGAGAACAGCAGGGCTATCAAGTAGCACTTTCATGTCTCTCATTCCTCTTATTCAGATAAGGCCTTTGTGGAGTGTTTGCTACATTTTCCCTCTTACAACACAAGCTAGAAAACGTTTCTAAACTGCACATTTGTTTCTTTCTCTCTTGGTGTTACCTATCTGCAATAGTTTTTGCTATTTTGTATGTGTGTGCATGTGAATATTATCTGAATGAACAAGTACAGTCATCAGTTGTAGTTATTACCAAAAAAGATGAGATAGGAAATGTGAATATCATTCCTAATGCTAAGTTTATACTGTTTTTTTTCTTTATCACTCTTCTTCTTTCATAGACGTAGAGGGAAAATGCTGTCTGTAGAATACATTTAGAATGTGAACTACAGGCACAAAAAACTGCCTTGTTGGAAACATGCACAGTTTTTCAGTTTGAGGTAGAAGTTTTACTGTCAGTAGGCACTGATTAGAGAGCAGGCAGGAATGTGCTTGGGGTCATACTGAACAGGGGCCTGTGATTTGCTGTCCTATTAGCAATGGCTGAATCTTTCCCAAAGTCCATGTACTTCTGGCATGGATGAACTTCAACTTCAGTGCAGGTTTGGGTCTGTATCTGGAAAACAGTGTAGACATATCTAAACTAGTCATGTTTATATAAAACCCAACTAGCAACGTATATGCGAATAAGGCTTAAATTGAAACAAAAATCCTTTCTCCAGTGCAACATTAACTTTTTGAATGATAATGACAAGTCATCAGTTTTCTTTCACAGATACCAGTAACTGCCCTGGGGCACAATTCTTCAGGAAAGAAAACCTCCTTTTTACAGGTTCTGCCTCATTATCCCTAGGTAACTTCACTGCTGACAGGGATATACTGACATGCCGGCATCCAAGATTCCATGACAGTAGAGAGTAGATGGGTGGTGGCAGTTACTTTGTTTTGGGAAGGAAGGTGATCTCTACTCAGCTGGAAGATAAATTGACTTTTATCACAGTCTGTCTTCCTGTAAACATATTTTGAAATCAGTCTCTGTTTTTCAATTCAGTAAGTTCTGTTAAGCTAACAAGAAGTGCACATATCTGCAGTGAATCAGTGGTGGGTTAAATTTATGTATAACAGAAATCACTGATACATACTAAGAAAAAGCTTTCTCTTTTAAAGACAACCAAGAATAACATATATCTTAAAATCATACTGAATCTGCCCTTCTCTGAGTTCTCGTCTTGTAAATCTTGTTACAAATGTTTATCATTAGAAAATAATAAATTGGAAAATAAAATTGGATTTGTTTTGAC
>QWTY01032201.1:5552-15705 GCA_008033365.1 Pseudorectes ferrugineus | reverse complement strand
TCAGCCCCCTGGTAACCTTGGTGGCTCTCCTCTACTCTCACTCTAGCAGGTCTACATCCTTCCTGTGCTGCAGACCCCAGAGTGCATGCAGTGGTCTGGGTGGGCACATGCAAGGGCAGAGCAGAGGGGCAGAATCCCCTCTCAACCTACTGGCCACACTTCTTTTGATGCAGCCCAAGTTGGTTTTCTGGGCTATGGATGCACATTTCCTCTTGATAGCAAGATGCAAGACGATGAACATCAATTGTATGACTAGATAAGAGAAGTGTGAATGTTTCAACATGATTTGTGTGATTTTTTGCTGTTGTTTCTGATTATGGTTACATCAACTCAACTTTTGAAACCATTATTCATCTCTCATGCCTATTATAATAGTAGGTTAGATGGTGACAGTGTTATGTAATTTAAAACACATAGAAATCTGAGAGGATGCTGAATACTGAATGTGGCAAAAAGTTCTTTTTGTTGCAATCAATACAAAATGAGATGGCCTTAGAAACAATGCCTTGATTCTTTCTTGTAAATATTACAGTGTTCTATTTCAAACACTTGAATGCTACAGTTAATCCTAGCGTATCTACCTAAATGCTACTGAGGACATTCCTGTAATTTGGTAATTAGTAAAGCAAAACCTTAGTTATCTAATTGTAGGTGTTAATTCCAGAGTTCTAGTGATGGTGATAAATACATTGTGAAAAAATGCGGTACAGGAGCTTTTGAGAGCTTTCATTTCTTTTAAGGAGGAAAAAATGCAAAAGTGTGCGTCAGATGTTTAAAGTTTGTTGGGCACAGCATCTTGAAGGGCTAGATGCTTCATGTTGTATACAGCATCTAACAAAAAGGATATAGTGGGAAAGGTAGGGAAACCACTTTTGGGGAAAAAAGTCATGTATGTCAACATTTCTTGGTGTGCCTAATTATTTCTCTTTTTTTTTTTTTTCTCTCTCTTGTTGTGTCTGCCCAAACCACCATGAATTACGTTTTCCACATTTCTCTTCATGGTGAGAAAAGTTGAGACTTGAGAAAGTTGTTCCTTAGAATAAGACTCATGTCCTTTTTTACTGTTTTTGCTTCGACTACGTTCTCTCTCTCTGTTTACAATCCAATCGTTGTTCTAGATTTTGTCTCAATTGTTTATTTTGTAGAAGCAAGGAATTTATGTACTCCCGCACATAAACATCTGCTCATCTATCATTATGCCGGATTCAGTACTACAGTCAGCAGTTTGCGTATGTTTTTATGCTTGTAGTCTCTGATCATTCGTATCTTTTCAGGTGTCACATTCCCCCTCTCAATAAGGGATTGTCTTTATTCTTCCCTATCCATTAGGTTTGTCATGAGACTCTTCAGAGCTTTGTTCTTTTAATAGCCCTTTCTGTCCTAGGTTCAACAATGCTTTTATTTTTGTACCTATTTGCCTTTGTGGAATTTTTTCATTGTTTTGGCAGCTATGCTTGTACAGACACTTCAGAATATATTGGTTTTCTTAAGGAAGAATGTAAAACGGACCTGCCTTTGTCTATCTCAGATGGTACTTAAAATACATAACCAGATATTGCACGCTCAAGGTAAGAGTTATTGATACCAATATCACAACTAAATTGCACTTTCTACCTTTATAATTAGAGTAGATACAGAGATGTAGAGTAGATACAGAGATGTGTCCTAGGGATTGACCCTGACCTGAGTTGGTTGATGGGTGAGAAACTGTGGAATGACATCCTCTCAACGTCCAAAGTGGGATAAAATCCAAAGTTGGATAGCACTGAAATGGTACTGGTTCTTGCACCACGGCAGGCTCCAGCCCCATCCCTGCCTCTCCACCCCCTCTGAAGTAGCTTTCACATTTGTTACAGCATAATTAAAGATTAATTGGGTAAAAGAGGCAGACTGAAAAAGGGCCTGAATCTGTGGCCACGTGGTCAGAGCACTCACTGGGGAGTGACTGGAAATACTCTAAATCCCATTTATGTACTTTGTTCAGTAACTGTTCTTGAAACAGAGTCAGGAATCGAATTTTTTATTTCATTTCATATTTCAAGCTTTACTTTTAGAGTGAAAATGTTATCACTAGGTATGAACTCATGTTTTTCCTGTGGTGGAAACATTTTTCAGCCCTTTGATGGGAAGCAGAAGAAGCCCTGTTAGCTGATGCCCCAAGGTGTTCAAAGCACTCTGGGTAACTCAAGCATCTTTGAGTACTCCAGTCATTACATAAGCATTTCATCTAATGACAGTTTAATTAATAACAGACCTTGAAACACAGGCCAGGAAAAGGGCCTTGTGACGTTAAATCCCTTTCATGTTCCTGCCAGCCCCTGAATCTCAGCTGTTGAACAGGGCCTTGGCAGCAGTGGGAAGGCCTCACCTGCAAGGTGAGATGCGGGCTCAGGACATTCCCTGGGGGAGTCAACCTGGAGCAGTGTCTGTGCCTCACAGGAGTGTCCTACCTGCTGATCCTTAACTCTGGCTCCTGGGACCTGCTGCAGGGCTGTCCCCCAGCTGTCCTGCATGGAGCTAGTGTTAGGGGACTGGCCGCCCTCGGGAAGGGAGCTGGTTCTTTGCAGTGCTAAAAACCCCGCCCTGGAAACACAGAGGCATGTGCAGGAGGATTATAGTGCAGTCACCTCAGTCCCATCAAAACGAACACGTGATGCACGGAGCCCTTTTGAGTGACGCCTATCAAACGCACAGCCCGTGGCACTTGGTGGCATTTGACTGACTGCAAGGTAAGGTGCCTGCTAAATGCTGTTTTCAGGCTGAGTAGATAATTCCTCTCTGAACACCTACATGAAGGACCTCTCTCTTCCCTGGATCTGGCCCAGGTTTGTACTAGCTGTCGTTTGATGGTTACATACCTCCTGAGGGTTACATTTTCTCTTAAGGAGTCACACAGTAATTTATTCAGAAAAAGTAATCTTCCATTGCCTCAATACAGGCAAACTCTTTTATTATTGTCACTGTGAATCTCCTCAAAACTGAAACACTTTTACATAGTTCAGTCTTTAAATATCCTCTTTTGTTCTCATTCAAGAAAGTCTGGTTTTGATAACAGTCAAGGATTTTAGTTTTTTATTTCAGCTGAAAAAAAAAAGTCCAAGGAGAAATACGGAGGTTTTTATTCCTCTGCTTATGGGGGTTTTTTCTGACGTAGAGCAGTGAAATCCGGCTAACAACATATAATTGAAGTAAAATAATTTTATCTTTGATTTTACTGTTTTAGTGATTCTTGAAGTAAAAATACACCTCTGTATACGATTTTGCTCACCCACTACTTTTAAGCCTCAGTAAGAACTGCTCATGTTTTACAATAGTCAGCACTTTGCCTATATTTTTATGCATGCAATTTGTCATCAGTTTATGCCTCTTTAAGGTTTGGCAGTGCTTTCTTAAAAAGTCTCTTCTAGTTGCAGTGTTCCTTTCAAAAATTACTTTTTCTTCCTGAGGCTCCTTGGTAAAAGACAGAAGAAAGCATAGGGGCAGAAGTATTAGAAACTGAAGCAGATGGCATTCTGGTTTTGCAGAATATAATGAAGCTTGCACGCAAAATTAATTGTGCCATAACCAAGTACATATCTTGTACTATGATGAAAATCAACCGGACATTTCCAGGAGGAAGGATTTTCACATAATTTAAGAAAGTGCCAGTAAGTAACATGCAAATAAATAGAATCATTCCAAGCTAGGAAGACTTGGAGAGGTCAACAAATAAGCTAATGCAAGGAGTTTGGCTGGCTGATGCTTTTGAAGATGTCTAGTCTTTTCTGATGGCCATGTTTAAAATTCTCATGTAAGTCAGAAACTGTAAATAATTTCAAGTACTGAAACATCAAGATTAAGAGAAGCATTGAAGGAGCTCATCCCCAGTCACTTCCTTTGGGAACTGCCAATAGCAGGATTAAATCAGATTTGACAGATACATCATGGTCATTTGAGAACAGAGAAAACTACTTATAGTTCACTTTGGAGAAGAAATAAAATATGTGCTACTGTGACAGACTAAACAGTGGTGGTAAACGTATTACTTACCATAATAGGTTGTATTTTTAGGGATGAACAAAATGGTATTAGAGCTGAGGACTTCTGAACAGGCACGAGAGAATATTAATAAAACTACAGAGGCAAAATTAGTGTCTTCTGTGCAAGATCTCCCTTGCTTGTTTTTATTTTTTTTATGTTCTTATTAGTCTCTGAACTGTCTTATGTCTTGCAGTCTTTCCCATTTTTTTCTGTCAACACATTCTTGGAGTATAACTCTTTGCCACGATATATATTTAAAATCTAGTAATTTTTAATTTCATTCTTTAAGATTGCTTTACTAAATTGTATGCAACATATACCATGAACCTTATATAAAATACAGAAAGAGTTGCCAGCCATAAGTCTTGCATGTGCAAGGGGACAAAGTGTTCATATCTGATTATGCTGCCCTTCATCAATATTAGTGGAACTCTTATTACAACCCAGTAGAGTAGTCTGTGTATACAGATGGCTGTTTATTAACCACAAAATAATAGTTTTACACAAACCGTCCTACTTGGTTTTGCTTAAACTACAAGTGGTCATGTTTATGTTTTTTCAAATACCCAGGAGTGTTTCTTCTTTGCCTCAAAATAGAAAATAACAATGAGTAGTAATGATCTAATTCAGAAGGAGGAAATCTCTCATGCATATGAGAAAGTAAAGTAGTATTTCGAAGATATGTATGTGATCAATAACCTATATAGGGGGAAGAGGGGGGTTACCACAGGTGCTTCCTTAAATTGAGGTATGTAATCATACTGTTTTTTGAAAGATAATGTACTTTTACCAAGGAAATGCTATTGAACTAAAATATCAAGGTTAAACTATGACACCAACAGAAGAGAGTCAGATTCCGTCTGGTCCTCCAGTGTCTGTAGGAGGCTTTGCTTTCTTAATCTCAAAGCACAGACTTTGACTGTAGCCATAGAGGGTATTTGTAGGTTCTTTCTGCAACAATTCATCCAATGTATTTTCTACCCGCCTGGACATTGTGCAATCACATTGTCTGTGCCCTTGTTCTACTGTATACTTCAGCCGTATGAACTTCATGCCTTTCAAAGGAAATCTGTCATTGTGTTTTGTTCCCCTTCCCCCATCCCCGTTCCTAGTGTTGAAGGAAATCTCTGCACGGTGGAGTTCAAGTCTTCTGTATGATTGCTTGCAGAGCTTGCAGCCTGGCAGACAGCAGCAGCAGTGAAGAGTGTACGAAACTGAAGGAGTGGCAGGCAGAAACAAACAGGTAGGTAGTCTGGGCACACCTCCAGCCCACAGCAGTGAAGGAAGCTCTGGTTACCTCATGACATTTGCAGCTAGTCAGAAAGGGGGGAATGGGTTTCAGAACATAGGCATGCACTTTAGTACGACAGGCAGCTTGCCTCCAGCTATAGAGGGAGTAGCTTAGGGAGTATACAGGAGCCTTATTCTCTACAGTTACCTACCCCCAACTCTGAGTGTTGCAACAATTTTTGTCATGTGGTATTACCTATAGCAGTGATGAGCATACCATTGAAGAGACGAGATGGGTGTTTCTTGGAAGAAATGATCCAGAACTCAAGATTCTTCCATAAAAGCACAGTTGCTGAGGGAAAAAATAATATAGTGTGAGGCAACTTTTAAATTAAAACTAAACCGTCCACTTCTGCTGTCCACTTGGCTTATGTACTTAGCACATTTCCTTTCTTGTTCACCTGTTGTGTTGAACCCCACACAGTTATTTCCCAAAGCCCTCAAGTCCCCCCATGTCTCAGAAGACTCCAAGAAAAATAAAATTGTACCAATCGACCTGATGAGAAGTCCTAGAACTGAAAGAATATGTACAGCCAAAAAGCAATTTTTAGCTTTCAAACATAATGAATATAAAAGGCCTCAGATATCTAACTGAATAGTTCTGATTGCATACAATTAAAGGGCTTTTTACTCAGATGTCTGTTATTTGCTATGATCTCAGAGACAGATATCAAGGTGGTATTTAGCAAATCTTAACCAAATTCTTTTTACATTTTAGTAGTGGTATGAAGTTCTGAAGCATAAACTTTTCTGCCGGTTATTTCTGGATGTAAATGAGAAAGTAAACACAGGCAATAATTAGAGAAAACTGCAAACAGGCACATTAAAAGCTTTATTCTTTGCACTCACAGTGTGAAGCTTGATGCCAATACACTGTCTTTACCATGATAAAATATTTCAGGATAATGTAGATAAATTGACTAAAGTCTGTAGCTGAATACTGCAGCAGCCAAAGAATGAATACAAGTATACATGTCTCCACACTCATTTATTCCTGAAGAATTAGGAATGCTATATTACTTTCTTAAAATGTAATATGGCCATACAACAATACATAATTTTAAAATGTGAAGAATGTAATGGGGCATATGCTACTAAAGAAATCTAGTTTCTGAACTTGTGATCAAATGCTTGTACAGGAAGTAACTATGCCTCTTTTTTCCTGCAATATTTCTTTTGAAATATATTCTTCACAAATGGTGTTTAGAACAATTTATTTGATAGTATTGCAACTCCTCTCTAGGTAGGAGGACAGAAGTGAGGGACGGTCTTAACAAAGTTTGCTTCTATGGATCATCCAGCAGGAAGCTCACATAATCAAAACTGCTGGTGCCTATTTAGGTGAGAGAGTGACGTTTGTTATTCCAGGCTGCAAGGAGGCTTGACTTGAGGCTCTGTGCTCTCATAAACTGGAACACACAGATCTGTTCCCAGACTGTCTGAAAAATGGAGACTGATGTTTACATTATGAGGACCATTCCTTCCTGGGTAGTTTGTGTCCTTTCCCGCTTGGCAGCCTACCCATCTCCAGATTCCAGCTGTTCTGATCACCTGTATGTTAAGGAAGTAACTGAGACAATTGCACCACGTTATGTGGCCTTCTGCTTTCTAAAACCCCATTTCATGATGAGTTACTTGGTCATCACATCAAATGTTTCAGCAGTACAGCTCAGCCGGCGTTTTTTAAGACTCCTGATATGTAGTGACATATTCTGTACTTCAGTAACAGGTTTATGTTTTAGACCATAATGTTTATGTTCTTGCCTGTGCAAGGGGTGAGTAGACTGCTTGGCTCTAATCAGTGTACGCACGATGACATTTGGACTTGGGACACTTGTCAGGGTAGCTACCACCGACCAGTGCACTTTGCTCTGGTCCTGTGCCCTCTCTTGAGTCAGTGTACAGTTTTGCAAAAAGCCATTTCATGAGCTGATCTGGTTGAAAATTGCTTTTCATTTATACCTGATTTTTGGTTTCATTCCCTGCATCAGCTCACTGTTTGCACAAGCTCAAATGGTACCCTGGCAAAGGGGCTTAAAACACAGGCAAAGGTAGAAGGCAAGTTGGCTGTCGAAGAAGGTAAGTTGGCTGTGGAAGCTTGAACTGAACCTGTGAAATCTCATCATCATTTTAGGCGAGGAAGTGGGGAGGGGAAGGAAGAAACTGCCTTCTATAGTATGTTGTAGTGGCTGTTGTTGACATTCACATAAAAATTCACATTCAAAGTTTAGTCTGGATTAGGGTTTTTTTCTTTAATCTCTTTATTCCTTTTTGCGTTTGTTCTCCTGCTTGAGTGCATGCTTAAAAATCTTGTATTTTACAGTGATTTTCATTGATCATATTTTGACTCTCTCCATGTTCTAGTTCAAGGAACATGGCCTTGAAAACACTAATGACTATGTCAATCGACAAGTTTCTGAAAATTAAGGATTTCCAAACTCCAAAGGTGCTCAAATTATGCCTCATTTTCCTTGGACATTCTTCTTACTTATTCCTTCCTAGGAGAGTATCAGAGTGGTATATGAACAATTGCTCTTTTTATCAAGTAACAGCAATGCCTTCTAAGGGAGATTTTGACTTTTTTATTCTGGTTAAATGCATGAATAGGTTATTTTTTTCCCAGCAGAACATAATATTCTCCTTCATTGAATAATGTGGCTTGTGCATTCACTTCAGATACGGGAAAGTTGAACTGAGTTCCTTCCTCTTCAGGAGACAGATCTTATGCTCCTGAACAGTGCCATAAATACCCAGCTCTCAGATGAGTGCTCTTGCTCTGCGCTTGTAAAGTTGATTCTCTTTGTCTAAACCAAAACACTGAGCAAGGGCCTGGGATGCTCCTGAGGGATTTCAAACAGTGGAGCTGAAGGTTCATTGCTTCTCTGTTCCAATCAAGGCAGAAAGAAAACCAAACCTGGCTTCTGCCAAGTATTCTAGCTAGGAGCTGATGGAGTTTTCTTGAGTGGGGGGCCTTTGTTGAAGCTATTTCACCTTCTGTAAAATATTTCCATACATGTCAAGAGGCATTCCATAAATGTGAGGCCTTGACATGAGGTCTCCTCAGGCCTTGTAAGCCTGAATAAAAGGATGTTTCTTCATAGTGCAGTTTTATGAGCTCTTATTTTTCCTCAAATGAGTGTCCCAAAGCAAAACTTTCTGTTTCAGGCTTAAAAGATCAGTTTTTTGTTAAATGGACCAGAACTTCTCTATGTCCTATTTCAATCTCAAGAAGAGTTGACAAAAATAACTTTAGCTTGATAAAAACCAAATATGATTTTCCTTTTTTGTTGATTCAACAGCAAAAGTCTCAGATGAAAGGACCTCAGAATACCAAAAACCATTGCCTTGCCATTTTGATGAACATATGTATCACTTCTTCATTATTTAAACACCTTTCTGTGGACATCTATTGAGTACTATATTGCTGGAAAATAGTTCGCTCTAATATTTTTAATCATTTATTTGTATGTTTTGTGATTATGTTACATAATACTGTGTCTTTCTAGACCTTGTAAACAGAAAAAAATAATTTTCTGGCTCAATGTAAATGCTAATACTGGTATGAGAATTATCATGTCTGCCTATTGATATCATCCAATACAACAATCCTGCAGAATATTTTCTAAGATAAGCAAGTATAAGGGGTAGGATTATAGTCAAGGGAGGGATTTGTAAATGTCTCCATAAAGATTTTTTCCTACTATTTACTCAGCTCTGCTCTTGTGACCGTGTTTAATGAAATGCATAAATCAGAGCTGAGTATTTTAGAAGTCTATCCATCTGTATTTCTCTTTCAGCATTCTCTTGTCAGTATAAAATACTGTGCCAAGAGCTACATCTGTGTAGTTTACAGAATTCAAATAATTATGTAGGAAGATGAAAAACTAATTTAATAAGGGAAAAAAAAAAAAGAGCTGATAGTATAGAAATGTCCGTAGTGACATAAAAAAATCACAAAGACAAGAAAACGAAGCTAAATCTCCTTATGTAACATTTTATCACTGTTTTGCACACCAGACCTCATACAGCATATGTCTAAAACTGAAATAAAGACAATGATGATCATATTAGTAATTAATTCAGGGGGATGCAAATCTATAAAGAAAATTTGCTGACACATTATCAACTGATTATTTTCACTCTTGAAACATTGTACAAATGTATCTGTTTTCAAGATTTGAAAGAAAAAGAGAACATCAAACATAAAATGCTATATAAAAATATAAAACAACTAAAGTTTACACCTAGAAATCATTAATAATTACCTAGTATCAACTGTGGTTGCTTTTATATACTACTCCCACATAGCAAGGATAGTATAGTTGAGTTAGTCTGTTTAGACAAGTATATACTTCATGTTGTGAATGTTACAAGAAATTGATCTCATTCTACGCAAGCTTTAGTATAAACACACTGTAAGCTTCTTAAAACAACCTTATCAGTCACAAGACAGCTCATCTACATTTTATAATTTATTTAATTAGTGGTTATGGGTTTTAGATGGGACAAAATAAAGACAAAGTTCAATCAAAACAGATGGAGCTACAACAGGATTTGTAAAATGGGTTACTTCACTGCTGGCAGCCTAGATCTCATTTCAGAGACAGAATCAAGGCAGAACTGAGAAAGAAAAGGAAAGCTGAAAAGGTCACATAGAAGATCTGAAAAACACACTTAATCCAGAAACTTCTTTTGCACGTTTTTCTCAATACTTTTGTAGTTTTGAATTAATACGACACCCCTCTGAAGTAAGGTAGAGAAACTGCCTACAAGAGTGTATCTTTTAGGATATAACCTTGGTCTTACTGCATGTTTTGTGTATCAGGGAAGTAATGGAGAAGGC
>QWTY01032200.1:0-37745 GCA_008033365.1 Pseudorectes ferrugineus | reverse complement strand
CTGTGTGCGTGCCCTCATGTGTAGAAATGTAACTCAGTAGGTTAGACTGTTTGGGAAAAAATGAACTTTAAAATTAACCTAGGCTCAGGGCTCCACATTGGTGATTTTATTTAAAAGTTTTTCTGTATTCCTGATTTACAGACTTTCTGCAGCAGTCAGGACAACTCCTTCCATTACTGGGGAAGTCATGGAAGGATTCAAGGCACATGAGTTCCATGAGCCCTAATGGGCACAGAGTTGAAAATATTACAGGGATTGTACCAAATTCCAGAAACCCAGTGCACCAATGTGGTGTCTTAGCTAAACAAAAGAAACCCTCAAACCCTTCACTTTTTTTTTTTTTTGCCTAAAAGTTGACCTACAATATACTGAGCTTTTAAGACTGAAATGCTGTTCATTTTTAGGATGTTATTATCTCCCAGAGTTAAAGGAACATACACTGGGTTATTCAGAGATGAATTAAATGTAGAGAAACTGAGAAGAGAGAGAAAATTTCAGTTATGCTTGCTGCTTTACAAAAGGAGTGGAGTATTACAGACTGTATTCCAGGGTTCTAATAAATGTGTTCTACTTACTCTTCTCAAATAGAAAATACATCATACTCGTTGAATAAAAGTAGTTAGTTATGACACCCTTTACAATTAAAGGTATTCTAGGAGGTAGGATGCCTCTAATACTTTTCCAAAAAGATATGTTACTATGTACTGTTAACATCAAAGAGTTAGGACTATATGAAACAGGCTAACCCCTTTTTCTAAAAAAAACCCGTGGCACCAAAATGGAAAGAATCTTTTAAAAGAAATAGTTCTATTTCAGATTTTCCTGCTTCAGTGTATAATTTCATTAGACTGTGTGCTGTTCAGACTTGGTCCTACCAGGTATTACTACTTTCTAATATTATTTTCTAAACTAAAACTATTTTCAAGGAACCCTTTCCCAGAATTCGGCAGTTGAGAGCCCCATTTCTGGTACTTGTAACTCAGTTATTTATAAAACCCTGCTTTCCCTAGCAGTAAAAGCCATGAATTCTGAATTGCAGGTAGCCAGGCTGGGTCTTTTTGGCAGAAACTCACTGGGTAATAAATCTGCAAAATTCTTGTCACACGTTTAAATTGTTTCTCACGTTGAGACTGGCTGTCCCATCTTGTGTGCAGCACTGGAAGCATTCATGCCACCAGTCTTCACCCTTAAAACAGCCTCTTCTTACTTATCTTTGGAGCATTTTCCCCAAGACCATTGATTTATGTATTTTGGAGGGGGGAAGGGAAGAAAATGAGTAACTTTTTCAATCAGCCACACTAAAAATAGCCCTTCCTGAGGTGAAGTCTCAGAATTTCCAGTCAGAAGTAATAGAGATATTTTGAAATAATTGCACATGCAAAAACCAGGGAGGGGGAAGGAGAGACAGGGATTTGGCTGAAAAACCAGTGAAACAAAAAAATCTAATTACTTGGTACTGCTCCAGTAAGTTAAATAAATTATTCTTCCACAAGGGTTCTCCATGTTAATTGGTTTTTCTCTCCACATGCAGAAGACCGTGGAGTCTTCCTTCCACTCTGATCACTGCCTAGATTTCAGGAAGGTACTTTTTTCCCTTCCCAGCTTCCTGTCGTTTTTGGACAAGAGCCCTAGACAGAGTTAAACTCCCGTGCATGTAGCCAGTTGGGAAGGATGGTCTGCATCCTGCAGCTTTGCAGAGGTGGTGAAAAACTTCCTTCATCTGCCTTTCACTTGCCAGCTACAAACTGCACTACTCACTGCTCTAATGGGCTCTGCACTGCTGGACCACTGGTTTGGGATTTGGCAGCCCCTCGTTACACACAGCAGCTCATTTATCAGCCTGGTGACATCTCACTTTACACGTATTCACACACAAAATTGCCTCGGTGTTCAGGTGAGACCACTGCTTTCAGTTTAGCAGAAATATCTGAATGGATCAAAAAGTTTGCTTGCGTTTGAAGGGCTCAGCCAAAATTCTTTCTTGCAGTTGGAATGTTAGGGGGCCAGAAAGCAGTCGGATCTCATGAGCAATATTCGTGTGGTCACAGGAAGCCCAGAGCTGTCCTGGATGGCTGCTGTGCCATCCTCCCTTCAGCCTGAAAGCAGGATGTGTATTTTGGCATTCCACTGTAGCTGTTCTGTGCTTCTCAGAGGTGTCACTCAATCTGTGTTATTCAGAGGAAATCTCAGCCTGCTCTCATGTACTCTGTGACTTGAAGTGTTGCACCCAGTGCATGTATAAGGAAAACCTCCAACAGGTGGCAAACAAAACTATTTTCAGTATGAAAGCACCAGCAATATTTTATTCAGCCTGAGTTGAATAACAACTTCATTTCAGAAAAGCTCTCTTTCCCTGTTTTTAATGCCGCATGTACAAGTGCTCTGCTAATTATCCTATGTCCTTTCCTTTTTGGGTAGATATTGATGAATGCAGCATCATCCCAGGAATTTGTGAGGGTGGCGTTTGCTCCAACACTGTGGGAAGTTATTTCTGCGTCTGCCCACGGGGTTATGTCACATCTGTGGATGGATCCTGCACTCCAGGTAGGTACTCCAACCATCTGGCACTACCACCCTGCCCCAGGGCCTCACTCTGCTGTCCAGGCAAACATAGGAATTGTTAATTATGTTTGTTTCTTGAATCTGCATCTGATGAACCCAAAAGTTAAGCTAACTTTAGTTCTAAAGGAGCAAACATTTATGCCTACTTGCTTCAAGTCCCATCTCAGACAGGTTAATTTAACCTTTAGAGATCAACATAAGGCACAAAAATAAACTCAAAAGGCATTAAGCAGCATATGCTGATGTGCCACTAATTTGTCAGAAACAGATAATGAAGCAAACCAAGTGTTGGATTTCAACAGATTGCATCTTTTACAGGACAGTTTGTTTAATAGTTATCCCTATATTATAAAAATCCATTATGCTTATTTCCACATGTGGTGGTTTCTTATATAGAGGTGCATTTGTCAAGTATGTGATATAAACCATTCTGATCAGTTAACTATAAATACTGCATACCATGTGTAAAAAACCTTAAAAATTGCTAACAATAGTGTACTTTCCAGATCTCATGTGGTTCTTCTTATTTCAGATATCTCAAAGCTCTTTGTTCTCATGTTGGGAAAGGGATTCTGGAGGGATTTCTGAATTGCAGATAAATGATGTGAGCCAGTAGCAGCACAAGACCTACAAGTGATTTCAAATAATTTTTTAAACAATGTAGCCACCTTCTGTTATTCAGGTTCATCTGAGGAGTGCCAGCTTCAAATACCTTGTGGCTAGGCTCAGGAATACTGAAAACCTCTGATTTCCAATATGATCAAAATTTATATGGATTTTGGCATGTTTTACAACTTGATTTTTAAAATCAGCTCCCAAAACCAGTTGCAGAAAAATCACATGCCCTAGTCCACAAATGGCAGGTCTTTATGTTACAAAGAAAATGTGTCTGAAAGTTCTTGTGCTCTGTCATATTACAGTATAATTCATATACTCTAGAAGTGTAATTTCTCATTTACTTAGGAGAAAAGTGAAGAATGTAAACCTTAATATAAAGCATTTTATTCTTCCTAGTTTAAGATGATTATTTGCTTTCAAACAAAATAGCAGGATCTGCTCAGTTACTGTAATTAGCACCATGTATTTTCAAATTAATTGAGCTTTGCTTGTAGTCAGCATTCAGGACTGTGACAATAAAAGATCATCTGTCCTTGAAGGAGAGTAGTTTTCACATGGCACTGCTAAAAACACTGTTATACTTTCAGTCTACAGAGCAGACTAAATAGCATTTTATTGAGATAGATACAGCTAAATGGAGGAAAAATTCATTAATTTACTGATGTTGCTGTTGCTACACACGAGACACACGGAGTATCTCGGGTTTTGCCATAATAGGGTTTTTATATATATGCATCTAGTTTTTATTTGTATTGCTTTGTATCTTTCATATCATCCCTATTTCCTGTTAGATTGAGCAGACTGAAAGATTGCACGGTGGATTAATGCGAGACTAATGCCACTGCATCTGTGTGATCCTGAAGTAAATCCAATGTGGAATACGTGGGTCAGATAATTATTGGGTGCAGCTGGGATGTTTTGGGGGTTTTTGGTTGGTTGGTTTTGGTTTTGTTTCTTTAATACAACTTGTAAAGCATTTTCATGCTTACATCAGGTGAACAAGGGAAGGTATCTTTGAGAGCTCATGTCACTAGTTTTAGTTTTTGTTTTTAAATTAACCTCCAGATCCAAGAACAAGCACCTGTTTCTCCAGCACTGTGAGTGGCCGCTGTGCACAGGAGCTGCCCGGGAGGTTCACCAGAAGGCAGTGCTGCTGTGAGTCTGGCCAGTGCTGGGCCAGTGGCTCTGTCCCGGAGGTGTGTCCTGTCAGAGGATCTGGTGAGTCGGCTGGTTTGATTTTCTCCTGCTTGCTGTCCATTCTGCTTTGGATGGAGGTCACTGGAGTGTTTTAAACTGCTTTAAAATGTAGGCTAAACAGAAAAAAAGAAGGTAATGGATTGCATTATTATTCATTTCCGTGTTTTTAATACTGATATACCATCTGTTAACCATTTTTCTTTTTGGTCCATGATTGTTTGGCACTTGTTTCTTTAATGTCCTTTTGTTGACTTTGGAAATAGTTTTTGGGAAATGGGAAAGATTTTGTGGTCAGGCTGAAGGAGGAAACAACTCTTAGCGTTCACAGTTCATTTTGATTTAAAGGAACAGCTGCTGTCTTGTTCATTGCATTTTGAGTTACTTTGAACTAGAATGCATCAGTTTTTAAGTTGTTCTTTCAGCTCTGCTCAGAGAGCAGCAGTCCCCATCCCTACTGAAAGGTATTTTCTTCATCAACATTTCCGAGAGACCAGGAAGTTACAGTGCTGCTGTCAACATATCAACAAGAAGGTTTCAACAAATAGTTGAACAAATACTTGTAAATTACAGCATTCCTCTTTATTATTTCTATTGTCCTTCCTCAAGCAACACCTGTCACAACCAAGGGACCTGCCTGAGGTTCAGAGTGGCAGCGGGAACACGTGACATCAGGGAGATGCCATCCTGGTTTTTTGTAGCACACAGGAAAGCTGTGTTTTCCTTTTGAGATGCCCTTGGAAGGCTGACCTGGTCTGTGCTTCTCTGTGCCCTCCTGTCTGACAGATGAACACCGCAGGCTGTGTGTGGACGGTGCCCCTGCCAGAGGCGGCTCCCGGCGCGGCGGAGCGGGAGGGAATGGGTTCCTTCCTGGGGGCAATGGCTTCGGACCACGAGGAGCAGGGTTCATTCCCATCCCAGGAAGCAATGGATTCTCCCCAGGTGTGGGCGGAGCAGGAGTAGGAGCAGGTGGTCAGAGTCCCACTGGAAGTGGCCCGATCATTACAGGGCTGAGTAAGTGCTTGCATTCTGAGTTGTTTCACTCCTTTTTTTTACTATTCCTTCTGCTTTTCCTGTATTTTTCTGCTTAGTCTGGGTATGATATGGTGTTCTTAACACTTAAAGATGACTTTGCCATTCAAGCACATTTGAGACGCCTCAGCTGGTACATTAGGAAGTTCAGGAGCCCTTTTTTCAACCAGGGGTCAGATGTAGAGGTTTTTGCTTGACTTCAGTTACAGAGTCCCTGAGCCTGTGTTGTCCCTGCTGAGGTGTCTTTGTCAGCACAAAACTCCAGATTTCTAAGTGTTTTCAAAAAACCACCAGGGTTTAAAATAAACTGTCTTCTGTATTTTCTCTTCCAACTGTAAAACCTATTTACTCTGCAGAAACACTGCCTTGGCTGAAAGCCCAAGGTGAATAATTTTCTGGCAGAAGTCTCATGGATGTAAACATCGCTTATGACACGTGTAAACACATCTCTAGGATCACAACCATAGAGATCATAAAATGCAAGGAGTATTACTAAGACAGGTACTCCAAAAATTGCTTTGACTTTCACAGAAATTGTGGTTTATCCGTGAGTTCACTGACAGTCTTATCAGGCTATACACAGAAATGGTAAATCTTCTTTAAGAATGTTTGTCTAATGTGGTTTTTATTTCCAAGAGCTGTTTGTTGTTGTTAGTTTACTGTCATGTTAACAGACAGTGCTTTGAAAAAGACTTTTTTTATATATTTGTGCACCTGATAACATCCTTTCTGAAGCCAAGTATAATAGTCATACATACTTCCATTTGAAAATCTGAATATTTGTCTCTCATTCTGATTTTTTTTCTATTAGCAATACTCAATCAGACAATAGACAACTGCAAGCACCATCCCAACCTTTGCCTCAATGGACGTTGTATACCAACCCCCTCTAGTTACAGATGTGAATGCAACATGGGATATAAGCAGGATGCAAATGGGGATTGTATTGGTGAGTGCACATTTCAAAATCCATTATTCTGATATCCTCTTGCATAAAATATGGGGTTTTTTTTAAAAATAAATCATACTAATTTTAATGATACTACTCTTTAGAAAGAGAGTGCAAAGACCATGGTATTAATTACACTAGAATAATTTAAATTCTCTATGAGAGCTATCTGTTTTCTTACCAAAGAAAAAGAAATCTTTAATTGCAAATATTAGTATTGAGTATTCCTATTCCTGTATTTAAAGGCTATTGCACATTTTTGTCACATTCAGTAACTTAAGTTCTGTTTTGTGTCTTCTTTTGTTATGCTCACATAGCTCCGCTTTCGGGATGTAGTATTGTTATGATCAAGATGATGAAGGGTAGAATTTATGTTTTGCCTCCTCGTAAGGATTAATGACAATTTGAAAGATATGAAATAATTTAAAAATTGCATTAATTAACTTCCGGTTAAATTTGCATTTCATATGAAAATACAGAATGCTAACTTTATATAACAAGAATTGAATTTGGGATTCTGCGCTTTTATTCAATTACTGTGGACTTCACTCTTGCAGTGTCAAAAACTCATCAGTTATTTCAGAGAAAATACGAGATTTGGGGGTTCTCCTGGGGTAGTCATGTGGAGAAGAAGCCCCTGTGCAGGATACAGCTTAATTAATGCATAGGATCCTAAATAAAAAGTTCTGGTTATATTTTGGACTGAACCTTTGCTTACTGAGTCTTTATAAAGAGATTTGAGATCTGTGAATGAAAAATATCATACAAGAGCTTGTTAGCACTAGGCTTGCCTCACAGAAGCTGTGGTTTTAGCATCAGTTTATAGTGTGTCTGTGGATTGCAGGCCCCTCTAACTTGGCCATTCTCTTGCATCACAGAGGTTGGTTGAACCTACACCATTTCTGGCCACTGTACACCCTTATCTTAACAAAACTCAGTTGACAGAGATTCCACCTCTCAACTTTCCCAAGCAGTTGCACTGCTCCCATAGTCAAATATCCAGAAAGTTTTCAGAACATCTGATTTAAACTCGATATTTTGCAAAAAAATTCAGCTTATTATTTCTTGCCTTATCCTCACTATACAAGGAAAACAGTTTAGTACCTTCATTTCACTTTTTTGTACTTGAAGATTGTTACAGTTCTTCCAAATTGTCCTTTGTGATATAGCAAGCCTGAATTTTTCAGCTTTTTTACTTGGGTGAGAGTTTTCTGTACCTCTGATCTCTGACTGGAAAATTCAAGAGGCTTAATCTCTTGCTGCATCCTTGGGCCTCAGGAGCTATAATTACACTGTGAGTGGGGAGTAGGAGTTTTGTGATGTCTGTCTTGCATGGCTGTTCTTTCTTTATAGTGCATGGAGAACCCTGGCTCATTTGTTACAGCACTAAATTTTGCATCACTGAAATCAATAATATTTTTAACTCTGGTTGACCTTGACACTCAAGGACTATCTGGTGTGTTGGACTATCTTGTGTTGTTGAAATCTAGTTCACATCTTGTATTCCTGTTTTTGTCACTTGAGGGTCAAGTTGAAAATAACATCTGAAGCACACAGAAGTTTGTTGCAGCAAGCAGAGCTAGATGAACTTAAAAGCTTTTTGTTTTTCAGTTGTTATTGGAGTAGGACAACAATCTGTGGTTTAAAAGGCCCATCAGCTTTAGATGTCTAGGTGCTGAAATTGATTGACAGAAAAATATAATGTGTTCTTGATAATGTGGCTGGCGTTCTGTCCCTGTGTCTCCTGTGGGGTCACCCTGCAGGCCACTTGCCTGGCTGTTCCCCTTCTACACCAGGCTTGTGATAATAGTGAAATTGTATCTAATATTCAATTTGGGGTCCAAGTGCCTGAAAACTGTGAGGTTAGGTTGATATGTGCATGGGAAAAAAAAAAAAAGTTGACCTGTTTAATTCTCTAGCATACAGTTATGTGCCCAGTAAAAAGATATATTCACTTGAGGAACTTAATCTTGACTTTGCAATGCTTACCTCAGCATGAAAGAGTAGACTGAAAACAGAGACAATTTTGGATGCACTGGGATCAAAACAAAAATTTCAATTGGTTTAACAAAAGCAGAAGGTGCAGTGCCAGCTCCAGTACTGTCCCATGTTGAAAGAATGGGAAAACGACCCCCAAAATGGTTTTAAAAAAGTTTAAGTGTCATTTTGCCAATTTTTTTCCTGTGTGAAATGAATCAGTCATTACTAATTTCAGCTCTGCAGTGGTTTGCCTTTTGAGTAGCTGCTTGAATTCAGGAGATGTTTTATAAGAGAGTGAACTCTATGAATTATAAATAACTCTGTGAACTCTATAAATAACACAACTTTGTTTCCCTGTTATTTTCTAATTGTATTATAAAGAAGTAGCCAGAGTATCTTAAGTGCCACACTGAATTCGGGATTTGTGAATAGTAGTTGCTGCAAATTACACAGAAAGTTTCTTGGAAATATAGGCGGCAACTTAACTGCAAGGATTTCATGTGTGTGCTGATACATATTAAATTAATTTAAAGGCTTGCTTGAATCTAATTTGAATATTTATCTTATTACTGAAAGAAAGTCTTGGGGCACTGGAAATAGTTCACTGTGTGGCCTAGGTTAATGGCACATAAATGAACACTATTTCTGTACTTCTCTGTCTGCCTGCTCCCAAAGCAGTAAATTAAGGATCCAGAAATGGTTACGTATTTTTCTATAGAGTTAAATAGAAGTCCTATTTCAAGATTAATCCTGCCAGACCAAAAAATTATGGTTTTACTTACTGTTCTCTGACTAAACTTGCATTATGCTGTTCTCACAACAGAACACGCCTGGTGGGCTGAGGACCATGATTGTCCTAAGTGATCTGACTCTGAGTGGTCAGTCCTTTTCTCCAAAGTGATAGCTTTAATTTTATTACCTTTCCTTATTCATTTCTGTTTGTAAAAACTCTGGATAAAATTGTAAGGACTGTAGAAGAAGTGGCAGCAAATCTATAGCTGTGCTGTGTTGAATTTTATTTGTCTTATCAATACAAATATCCCTATTTAAAATTTTGTAATTTATCTCCAGACTCATTCCAGTAAGACTTTTAAGGGGGGTTTTAGAAGTTTCCTACTGTGCCTAAGAGAGTTCTGACAATCATTAGAGATGAAAAACTGAAAAGTGGAGATACGTGTGAGGGAAGTGCTGAAAGAGAAATATTTGACATTGAAGGGGGTATGCTGGGAGACAGAATAAATGGGTTAAATATCTCTGTCTCAGATGTTTCCTGTTTATACTGCTGGAATATGCATGCTTTCAATGCAAACTCAAAGCCAACAACTCCTTTATATTAACATACATTTGCCATTTCCCTCAGTTATCAAGAGCTTATAAAAATAAGAGCATCTTAAGATGCATATTTCATGTGGAAGTCACGTGATGCACATGGATTTTGGAAGGATTTTCGAAGCTTAAGTCAGCTGTTTCATAGAGAAACTGCATTCCTGCTGTAGAATTTATGAACTTACAGAGAGATCCTTTCTAGCATGAACATGGGCCTGTAACAGAGAAGGTCCTAAATATCAGTCTCTGTAGGAAAATGAAACAAAATAGATGAGTGTTGTATCTAGTATTTAAAAGTTCCCTCTGCCCTACCTTATAATAAAGAAAGAGATATATACTGTAAAGTCATTTGATTTAGGGCACTTGACAAAAAATTCTTGTCAAGATGTGATTCAGAGTTTGATGTTCTGTTGGTAGCTGAGGACTTTGTTCTGAAGGGGCAATGTGCAATCCTCCGTGACCCCATATCAGCTGAGCTCTCAGGAAAAATCACCTCTCATGAGAAATCCTCCCACTCATGAGAAAGAGCATCCCAGCAGCCAGGCATGGCAGAGAAACATGAGAGCAGGGAACTACTACAGTGACATAGACTGGCATGTAAAGATGCAGTTACCTCTGAATTTACCATCCTGAATTCCTCTTTTCTTTATCTCGTTTCAATTCTTGGGGTTTTACTTCGGGGGGGTGGTTCGATCAGCGGGTATGCAAATGTGAATGAGCTAATTACGTGTGAGGGGAGGTATTTAATTCTTCCATTTGCTTTTCCTTTATTCATTTAACTGTTTACACAGATTGTATCTGGGCACTGAGAGTGCTGTAAACCATCAGTGACTTCTGCAAACACAGATCTCTTTGTTATGTACTTGATGCTCTTGGTTTAAAATTTGTATTCATTAACACAGTAATTCCTGTTAAATATGTGGTCTTATTTAGAATTAAATGAGAACAAAACTATCCTTTTGCCATCTTCTATAGTGAAGTTATTCATGGAACAGTACTTTCTAGAAAGTGCACCTAAATATTCTTATGAGTTTAATTTCTTATTCCATCCCGGTATTCTCAAGATGTAATGAGCTAAGTTCTAGAACCAGATTTGATAAGGGGTGAGTGTAATCAATCATGAAAATTGCCCTGGGATTTTCCTGGTATTTCTGGAAGCACGCACTGCAAAATGCATGGGAAAATCATCATTGTTAGGAACTGATCAGCAGTGGCTTCAGAGCTTCTTATGGCAGCTTTCAGCCAGATGCCAGAAACTCCTGCGTATCACCACTGGCTTTGTGGTGTTAAAAGCCTGCCTAAATGAAGAGATGAGTAATTACAAATTCATTGTAAATGAAATGAATGGCCTAGCTGGAAGAAAAAGTCAAATTAGCAAAAGTTACTGATAAAGAAATGGGGGATTTCATCAAGGGATCCATTTGTAACCTGTAAATTGAGCTGTAGCAGAGAGTAGCTGCTTAGGTCATCCTCTAGGAGCTGCAGTGGAGACTGAGCCAGCAGTCCTGCCCTGCCAGACCAGTAGGATACACCCACTCCATTCTCTGGATTACAGTGGCCAAGGGTCCTGGAGGGTTCACAGAAATGTAGTGAGGAGAACAATTGATGTTATTTTAGATCTAGGAGTAGCTGTCATGAGCCAAAGACACGTCTGACTCACTGGTAACTACTGGGCATCAAATTTGGGAAGGGTTTTTGAAAGGAACTGTTAAAGGTTTCAGAGTCCCATGTCAAATAAGAGTTATTTCTGAGCAGTTACCTAACATTTAAATTGGTTAAAATGTGTTTGGTTGCACCCAAATACCAAAAGCCTTTGGAAAAAAGAGTAAGGTACATTATAGGAAAGGGTTAGATTAAATCTGGCATCACTCAGTGCAAAGACTGAGGTTGAGGGTGCAGTGGGGCATAAATAAGTGAGATGTGGTGCACAGGCTGTGGTCTCATTAAGAATCCCTCCTGCTGGTGTGTGGCCCCCTCTTCACATTTTTACAATAAACCTGTAATATAATAGGGGTGGTTTTTGGATGCCATGATTTGCTCTCGTTTTAAAGTGCCAATTTTGATTAGTATTGGTTTTATTCCGAAGGAGCATAAGCGGTCATTGAGTTAAATGAAACTGTTTTGTATTAAGTGTTGTTCACTTTCTCTAGGCAACCATCAGGTCTCAAAATCCTCAAGATTTTTTTCTGTTGTCCCTCAAGATGCTTACAAATGATGCAGTGCCACTTCACTTCTTAAAAATGCCTGCCTAGCTGAACTAAGAACAGCCCTGTGTTCCTGGCAAAGCAGTGATTTTGCACCAAGGACAGGCTCTAGTATTTAGCATTTGGCTGCTAGTTACCATCTTTTTCACTTAGAAGCTTCCAGACTTGGGCAAAAAAAAATGTTGTGGACGTTATGAAGTCACTAATGCTTCTCTGTGCTGCCAGCAGATGTTGATGAGTGCACATCAAACCCCTGCTCGAATGGGGACTGTGTCAACACACCTGGTTCCTATTACTGCAAGTGCCACGCAGGTTTCCAGAGAACTCCTACCAAGCAGGCCTGCATTGGTAAGAAAACTGCTCCATGTCTACTGGCATTGCAGATGTTCTGACCCCTTGCATCAGACTCTGTTTGAATTTGAAAAATAGAAGTGCAATTTCAGTAAATCCCAATGTTACATTAATTGGCATTCTAGATCTGGGCTGCCACCTCTTTTGTTCTGTTGTTGTCTTTTAATATTTAACCATTCTTCTGGAATATCCGTCCAGGGAATTACCCAGACAGGAGTTCTAAAAAAACCTAAATGGAATGACAGGTGCTTTTTTGTGTATGCATGCAGATGAAAGTGTGAGTAGGTTCTCAAAGGTATTCATGAAGGAATTGCAAAGCATCACAAAATGTAGTATTTGTTGTACGTGTCTGTAAAAATAATATTTTTCCCTGATGCAAGGAGACTAAATTCTTAACTTGCTTTTGAATTTTTTTTCTAAGTAATATTTAAGTGACATGCCAATATTTTTCAAAGCAATAATTGTCTCTAAATGCATTTTTATCTTACCGTAGTTCTCGGTTTGTGTAGGATTTTCTTTGTTTGGCTTGGTTTGTTTTTTCTTCCCCTTAGATATCGATGAGTGTGTTCAGAATGGTGTTCTTTGTAAAAATGGCCGGTGTGTCAACACTGAGGGAAGCTTCCAGTGCATTTGCAATGCTGGGTTTGAACTGACTACAAATGGAAAAAATTGTGTGGGTAAGGACTCTTGTAAAGAATGGGGCAGGCATTAGCCTGGTGGTTCTAGAAATTGTACTTCATACTAGAGGTAAGGGTCAATAAGGATTACCTTTTTTGAAATACTGTGGACTTACAGGCCCTTCATTCAAATAGTTTTTGTACAGAATAGTATGATTTCAAAGAAAATTTGAGGCAATTTCTGTTTTTGAAGCTACATCTCTCCTCAAGAGTCCCAGGAATAATATTTTTCCATAAAGCTTCATAGCAGATGCTCAATAAATCAGCATTGCTGAAGAAATGCCTGTTTTTAATTTTGGCAGCATGGCGTCAAGAAAAAAACCTGTTAGATAAACAACAAGCTTAATTCTCTCAGGTGATGGAAGCTTTTTATCCTCTCATGTATGAAAGAAAGGCACACCCTGTTCTTTCATACACAGCCTGCTAAAATATACAAAGCAACTGATCACAACATGAAAAAAACTTGCTGCTTTGTCTATAGAGTGAAAACTCTTCAGATACTTTATCAGAGTTATGATTATAAACCAATCTTCAAGTGAAGGAACATGCCACACCAGTCCTGATTGTTTATTTTCACTGTGCCGTCTTCTGGAGGGTGAGAAACTAAAAACAGTTTTCTTTGCAATGTTTTCTAGACCATGATGAGTGTGCCACGACAAACATGTGCTTGAATGGGATGTGCATAAATGAAGATGGGAGTTTTAAGTGCATCTGTAAACCAGGATTTGTTCTGGCTCCAGATGGACGTTACTGTACTGGTATGTAAAACTGGGGGGATATTGATTGAAAACAGCTTTTCCTGGTCTGTTCATCCCTGCAGGAATGGCAGTCTGCTCACATGGATTGATTCAATGCCATATAACACCTTGCTACTCACTACAGTAGATATCTTTAGCTGCCTGGATTAGAAACAGATCCTTAACTTACTGAAAGAACTATTTAATAGTATTGTGAAAGCCACAACAGTCGATAAATTAACTCCTGAAAAATCTTGGAGCATTGTAAATGTATCAAAATATTCAGGCCCTATGTGAAATGGTAAAGTGAGCAGGAGTATAGTAAATTTAAGAGGTTTGAAAGATTTTACATTGATGAACCCCCCCCCCCCACACACATTTTCCACATCACTATTCTGGTAATTCAGAGTGCATAGCACTTGAGTAATTTTACTGGCCACACAGCATTATAAACTTTTTAAAGTGCAATCACTAAAAACTTCTATTAAACATTTTAAGAATACATTCTGATTTAGGTTCAGTTTCAGCAAACTAATTGAAGATACCTGTTGCTGCCTGTCGAGGTAGCTTTGGGCTTGAGCCACTTCGAGTAAATGATCTAAATTATTAGTCTTCTGATTTGAAGTTGAACCATTTCATTAGTTGTGCCTTTCTTAATTACATGCAATTGTGCTTAGAAATTGATGACCACTTAAAAGTTTCTTGAAATTAAAATCAACCATCAAATAAGGATATTTTGTGTCTAGTGCTCCTTAGCCACACTTTAAAGCAAAATTAAAATGTCATGGGATGGACAAAGGGGACAATTTATCGTTGATTTTGCTTATTGTAGAATATGAAGTACCTCTAATCCTACAGTTCTGTATGTTTTAGGTTTTTTTGTTTGTTTGAGCAACTGGAATTTTGATTATTCCAAGATTAAATTTTTATTAGCTATAAAACAAGGATATTATTATCTGCTATCATAAAGTCCTTTGATAATGTTCTGAAACTATTAGCTGTTATCTTGCTTTAAAACAGCAAATAGATTGCTGAATTGTCTTGCCTTCTCTTAGATATTGATGAATGCCAGACATCAGGAATTTGTATGAATGGTCATTGCATAAACACTGAAGGCTCGTTTCGGTGTGATTGTCCACCTGGCTTGGTTGTTGGAGTTGATGGTCGTGTGTGTGTAGGTAAGTGAGATTTGTTCTTTTTTCTTCACAGAAAAATAAGTTAAATTATCAGGTTAATTAATTATCAAATTAAATGCACCATATGATATAGTTCTAAATAATGTTGACATCAAACCACAGACAAGATGCAACCTCATAATCCTAGTGTTAATAGACAAGAAACTTAATTTCTTTTGTGGAATTGGAGAGGCACTACCTCTTGCTTACCTGTTGCTCATATAAATTAAACTTAGAGTGCTTACTCTTCCTGGCATCATTGGTTTTGAGCCATACCCTTTTCTAGTCTGATGAAAAATAACATTTTGCCATGTAATCAGCCTCTTATCCTTTCAAATGGTACTGCTTGGCATTTAAGAGATTCTCCACTCAGCTCTGCCAGGAGCTCTAGCATAATTTCAGGGAGCTTATGGGACAAAAAATGGATGATTTTCAAGCTGATGAAGAATTAAAAAGATGTGTGGAGGGCAAGAAGTATTCAATTCTTTGTTTTCTGCTGATTGCTGATGAGGAAGGAGGAGAGGAATACATATTTGACAGGAATTGCTGAGAGTTATGATACTGTGTGTCCTTTGCAATACTGCAAAGTTCCTTAATTTAATCCACAGGAGATACCATCTTTTCCCTCTGCATATCAGAACATCAATTCTATATCCCCTAAATTTCTTCTTCCCCAGCTTCTGCATGTTAGTGACAAAAGACTCTACAATAATCATATTTATTAATCAGTGCTATGACTGTTCCTGCTGATGGACGCACGGATGTCACATCTGCCTTTGTCTTGTCAGCATATTTCCAGATAAAGGAAAAACACTGCATCACAATGCTTGGAGGTTCTCACACCAGAGGGATGGGACATACTAAATCCTTGTGTTGCTGTTATCAGCTCATTTCAAATAACACTTCAGATGGTGCAAAAGTTCGAAATTCTTTAAAACAAAATCTAGGACAAGTGTTTCTGCCAACTGCCAGCACAACCTTGCCCCTTCTGTTACCACTTCAGATTAAAAAATGCATGATAAAAACTGAGAATGGATTAAAAACATAGGCTCAAAAAAAGCTAAAACACAGTCTCTCAGTTGGAACCCAAATTTTGTTGTTTTAAATAAAGTAAATGTTCTAGTAAGCAAAACTGTGCTAAAGATTGAACCAACAAAAGCAAGTTGTGTTCCCTCCTATATGGTAGCTGAGTTGCTTTCTTCTGGTTTGTTAAAGTTTGGAGAAAAGCAGTGAGAAGTTAAACAATGAGAAAAGGCTTGGTGTCCTGTTTTAAATATTGGAATTTCACTGCTCAGTGGCGCACCAGCAAAACCAGATTTGAGTACAGGCTGTTCAGTACCTTTTTTGTGTTCCAAGTTGGCCTCATCTTTACCCCTGTCAGTGATACAGCTGCAAAGAATCAATACAGTACTCAATTTTCTGTGCTTTCATTTACCTAATGTCGCCACAGTTCTAGCAGCAAAGGACTTCACAAGTTGGTCATCATCTGTGAACACCATTTATTTAGAAGTTACATGTTACACAGCTTTAAGGTTTACCATAAATGCTTACATTTTCAACAGGAAATACCCTTAATAGGACAAAAAAAATCATAAAGCAGAATCATGATCTAGTTGGAAAATTCATTTAAAAAAGATGATGTAATTATTCCAGCCATAAAGTAACATAGGAAATTTCAAATATTGCATAACAAGATATCCTCACACATGACTTCGAGAATAGAATTTCCAAGCCAATCCACTGTTCAGAACTGTGTATGTGTGTTTATATATAATCCACATGCTGTTTAACTACAGGAATTCTATGTCTGGCTGTTCTATCCCATATATTGCATGAGCTAAATAATACTTTTCAGACATTCTGGCTGCAAGAAGATTATTGGTAGTTTGAAAATTAATAACTTAAATTGGGCCTCCTGTAAGAGCATTCCCATAAGTCTGCTAGGTAACTAGCAAGGAATATAAAATCTAAGAACCCGCAGTCCAGCTGCCTCCCTCTTTCTCTGAGCTCTATTTTACTTCTGAATAATGACCTTGATCCTGGTGGGATTATACATAGGAAAAAAAAATGCTGTTTTACTTAGTATTTATAAGTATGGCTGAGTTAATCACAAAATGTTATACAAGCTTGAAAAAAGTACAGCAAGGGGGGAACAAATGCTTGGAAAAGGAACAGTTACAGCGTCATGGAACAGCTAGATAAATACTTGGCGCCAAACTTCCAATATTTGAATATTTGCAGGCTTTTTAGGTTTGGCTGTACTTCCAGCTGCAGCTCCATGCTTGGACACCTCAGCTGGCCCTGTTTGTGTCTGTGTATCACCTCAGACTTGTGCTGAGCTGTGGCTGCAGCTTCACACAGCACTCCCTGCTGAGACACTTGTAATTATTTCTGCCCAGAGCCAGAGTCATCCAGGACACAGTAACTAACTTTATTTCAACCTGGTAATTTTGTAGAGCCAAATGGGAAAGTGTCTGTCATAAGCCTGATTTGTCCTTCTAAGGCTCCTGGATGGGTGCAGTGACTTTCACTGGGTGTGGTCAAGCACTGGGCCACCTGATGTTGACCACGAATGTGGTGATGATCATTTTTGTAGATATTGAAGCGCTACACTGCAAAATTTAAGAGTGTAGAAGTGATATGCCTTGGGGAAAGAGTGGAGTGTCCCATAAACAGGTACACGGCTACATCATCAGCAATGCTAATCTCTGATCCAGGGCATAAAATAAATTCTTGGTGCTCTGAAATGAGGGCAGTGACTGAAGCCCCCTTGTTCATGGTAGGACTTGGCAGAGTGGCATCTGGACTTGTCTGAGGTGGAGGGAAAGGATGTGATGCCACTAATTATTTTGCAGAGTAAATGAACACACACTTCTTGTCAAAAGTCCTCAACTGTTTTCAAGCATCGTAATCTTTTCCTGATGTCAAGTGCAAGCAAATTGTACTGGCTTCACCTAGATTCTTGGCAAGGAAAAGATCCTAAAATCTAGGACATATTTAGCTGTTCTCCAGAACTATCTGTTCCATGGGATACCAAAAGCAAGAGAAAACATTTATGTGCAGGCAGTACTGTTATACAGGAGCCAGCTTACAACACTCAAAGAGCCGACAGAACACATAAGGAATTGCCAGTTCTTATTTGGATTGGCACTGGGTGTTCAACATTCACTGTAAAACTTTTCATGCAACTTTTCTTTGTTGTTTTGGGGTTACACTTCAAGCAAGTAAATGTCTGGATTCTCTCAAACCCATTTCAGTTTCTGAGTCCACTCAGGCTCGTGTCCAGGCCACAATGCATGGTAGTTTTACTGGGGGACTGACAAGGAGCATAAATTAAAGCTGTGTTCTGTCCTGGCCCATAAAGATACCTGAAACAAAGTATTTCTGCAGCTCCAACAGTGTCAGCAGAATTACAGGAGTCAAAAGTAAAGCCTGTTTATTCTCTCTGTATATTGCAGTTGTCAACTACACATTTTTAGAAGGACTGTCCAATCACATGCTTGTTAAAAGATCTCTAATACTACCCTATCAGCAAACATGAAAAAGGCATTGAACCCTAGAAAGACCAAAAACTAAAAAGAGCAACAAAAAGCCAAAACAAAATGCATAAAAAGCAGTCTTGGAGACATTCCCATAGTTCTTGGATAAGTATAGCAGATGATTATTCCTCTAAAAGTAGGTAGGGAATGTCTGCCTTGGAAGATGCTTCTTACTATATTTTCCTGGTCAAGGTTGTCAAATTGATTTATGTGACTAAATCAGCTGTAAGATTGTCAGCATGCACATGGTGAGTCCTACAGGTGTATGGTTGACCTGTATAATTTTTCTGCTGTCTTTTTTTGGCATGATTTTTGAGGTTGAAGAACCTTTCAGGTGTTATGTGTTTTGCTTGCATGATAAGTGGTGTTTTATCATTGTCATCATTTCCAGCCCTATCCAAGGCTGGCACTGTAACTTCCAGTGTGGGTTTTTAATCACAAACCCCTAGAAGTTTCTTATACTCTGGGCAGTTGTGCTGCTTTCCTCACTGCCTAGTTGTATGTAAGATTTGCTAAATTGCTATTCCCAGCTGGATTTTGGGGCCTCTTTGGTGTGCTAATCCAGCCCTGGTGCCTGTTTACATATGAACCTATCAAGATGGTCATGTCACATAAATGCTGGGCTGAACAATCTGCTAAAATTGCATTTCTGTCATAATTTTGTAAATACAGCTGGAGACCATGCTAGGCTCCTTCTTTCAGAAGCAAGTATTCTCCCATATTACCAGCCCTGGGCTGTTGGTGAGTTACCCTACCCAAGGAACCATTTTGGAATTAAGAGATGGCTGTGGTACTATCCAAAGGGAAAAATCAGCCACCACATGCTGATCCAAGCCATTCTGTGTTTCTTACTGGGATATGTGTTGATGGATTTAGAGAGCTGCTTCAGGGTATGGGTCATCTTTGCTGGGTCCTGTGGAATGCTTTTGAATTTACTCACGAAATCCTGGTTTAGGTGGTTTTGAAGTGCTCTGGAGAAAAAGCCCCAGGAGGTAACCACATTGAGAATTGGCCTTGGTGCTATCAGGATTATTGAGGCAGTGCAGATGTAGTCAGTGTGACCTTTTCGCTGACCAAAAAAGGGGTTCTTTAGCTTTTGTTGGGAGAGTATGCATACATTTCACTCTCAGCCTAAGGAAATAATTATTTGTTCCCTTTTCCTTTTTTTTAGATACTCATGTGCGTAGCACATGCTATGGAGGCATCAGAAAAGGGCTGTGTGTCCGTCCCTTCCCTGGTGCTGTGACAAAGTCTGAGTGCTGCTGTGCCAACCCTGACTATGGCTTTGGAGAGCCATGTCATCCCTGCCCTGCTAAAAACTCAGGTAAAATTTTGTGTTTATTTAAGTAGTACAGTGAGCATACAGACTTTAAAAAAAAAATCTTGTTGAGATCACGTTGTTGATTTATTTCATGGGTGAATTTGGGTTTCTGAATTAAGTGTTTGCTATAAGTAATAATTCTTGCAAGAGAATAAGCTGAATTCTCCAATGAATCTGTAAATTTCCTGGTCCAGTCAGTCCAGTTTAAAAAAGCAGCCCATATTATTTCCAGAAATCTGTATTTCATTTTATAAGAATCAATTTTTCAGGTAAACCTGGGGATTGATTAAAAAAAAAATCTCTTGACTACAGAACTGAGATGATGCATCTTGGACAGAATTTCCATTCAGTGTTATTTTCTGAAGCAGCAGAAGACTATTTAGAAAAAAACAAGCAAAACTGACATTGTGATTTAAAGCAGTAAATTAAGAGGACAGTCGTGTCAAGACTGTAAAGAAATCACCTGAGTATTTAACTCTGGTCATCTAATTTTGGTTTTGTACGTATATGAAAGTTCAGGATGGAGTGCTACCTGACAGATTTAACTAAATTATCTATAAATGGTTATTTCATGTGAACATTGGCATTTCGTTAAGCTACATTGTAGAAAAATTACTTTGGAAAAACATTATGTGGATTTAGTTTAGGATGAAAGAAGGTGAAATACTGAAAATAACATTTTCTTTTCCCCAACACCTCCGCCTCAACTGAGCAGCTGAGTTCCATGGCCTGTGTAGCAGTGGAATAGGTATTACTGTTGATGGAAGAGGTATGTTGCATATTTTCTTTAATATATATGATTCAAAGTTAAGAAAAAACAACACCATCCTCATCCTATATTTTTTTGATAACAGACTAGAATAGAGTTTGTAACCTCAAGATTAATATGTTGATTTTAGTATTCTAATTCTCAAAGTACAATATTTGAATGTTGTCTAAAGAAAAGGCTGGAATTAATTCTCTACAACAGTGGATTTTGCCTGACCCTATCAAGAAAAAAAAAGGTAGTCTGTTTCAGAGTTCTGACTTATAATTTTTTTTTTTTTTTTTTGAGATTAGAGATTTTTTGAGATTGGGCATACAACAGCTCTCCCTCATTTGGGGAGTGATGGGAGTCTCTTACATTTGCAGTTGATTTTCAGCCAGCTGGGATAGTAATAGAGCAGTTTTTCACTCCAGATCCAATGTTCACTCATGGATCATTTCCATGGACAGATTGTTTCTCTGTAGAGTTAAAAATTGGAAAGGAGCTTACTGAAAAAAGCATATCCTTATGAAAATAGTCCTGAAAGTGACCACTTGCATTCAGTAAAGGGAACTGTAAAGCTCCAGATCCTTTCTCTAGTTCCACAGAGACAGGGATTTTAACAAATAATGGCTGAGCCAGATTTGAAGTAGGGGCAAAGCATGCTGCAGCTGCCAGATAAGTAAAATGGGTTGAAGAAGGAATAGGAGAATACAGGAACATAAATTTATTGCTAGGTATTTGTCTGATGTGTTAATAATTATCCTTATCAGCACTATAGCTCCTATTCCATTCAGCAGGAACAGAATGAGAACTCCCATCATTATATTTAGTAATAGCCTAACTAACTTTTAAAAATAACACATAATACAAGAAAAATCTATATAATAATAATCTATAATAAAAGAAATTCTGTTTTTGTTCAGTGCTGTAAGTATCTGCATATTTTTTTCTTCATAGCTTGACATGTTGCAAGCTTACGAGTAATTTGAAATCCATGGAATTTATAAATTCTCTCAGTTTACTTTTCAGTGAATTATACAAGGTCCATTGAAGACTCTCTAAATCTCAGAGAAATAATGTCAGCATTCAGTAATGGTGTTGTACAAGCAGCATCCTACCATGAGAATTTGCATGCAGCCTGGTGGGGAGGTTATGTGTCCTTTTGGATACATGGAAAATACAATTTCTCATTAAAACATTAAAACAACTGTGCTGTCTACCAATTGCCAAATGCATGATAAAGATCATGGGTTCCTGTCTCGACTAAAGTCCTTCTTTGTTCAGGTTTTTAGAGCAAACACAGGATTCTCTGTACATTTTGTACAGCAACATTGCAGCCAGCTTTCATGCTGCTGCTCCTGTCACTGATAGTACACTGCTTGTGTGGCTTGTCCCCAAGATTCAAACATGTTTAGTAAGCCACAAAATACATTTTGCTCTAAAGAAAATATAAATCTGAAGTAGTACGCTAAATCGTATTTTCTTATTAATTTTTTCAGATGTCTCATAGCATTGAGTTTTATCCAGGGATAGCATGGTTTTTCCAAATGCATGTGTGATTAAATGTAAATCAGTATCTAAACTGCACTGTGATTAAAGAGGAAATGTTCTTTACAAAAAGTTGAGCCCTACAAGTATAAAACAAGCCTTTCATGAAGTCACAGCTAGGCCAGCACCCCTTCTGTTCTTTCCAGGACTTGGGAAAGGAACTATTTAAAGTAATGGGCTTACCATATGGGAAGAAGGAAAATATTGAAAAACCCTCTTTCCCTCAGAGGCAAAAAGTATTAAAATTAGTCCGTTCCTGTTCTTATAGTTCATATGAATATTTTGGAATTTTCCAACTACAGCAGAAATTTTATATGGGACTGTAAATTCAGGGGATATAACTCATCCATCATCCTGTTCCGTCTACCTGAGAAAAATTCTAAAGTTTCAACAGGTTCTTATAGGGCTGAATATGCTTTAGTTTTGACCTATGCATTACTTCTGTGTTAGGAAAATTCTTGTGTCACCTTATAATTTATAGCTTCTTACCTAGATCCCTAAACCACAGGCACTGAGTGCACAGGCTAGATATTTTGCATCAGGTTTTTTCTTACAAACACACAGTTCCCTGTCAATTTAGGTTGGAAAGGATATCTGGAGGTCACCCAACCTAACCTTCTGCTCAGAGCAGGGGTGTCATCAAAGTTGAACCATTTCTCAAGGCCTTGCCTGGTGGAACTTGGAAAGTCTGCAAGGATGGAGTTCCTGTAGCCTCTTTGGGCATCTTGCTCCAGTGCTTAGCCATACTCATGGTGAAGAATTGTTTTCCTGGTGTTTAACTTAAATTTCCACTGTTGTGTCTTGCAAGTGTGTCTTGCCATGTCTCTGTGCACCTCAAAGAGGAGTCTGGCTCCATCTTTTCTGTAATCATCTATTAAGATCAGGGAACTGCTGTTAGAGGTCCCTCTGACATTCCCTCTTTTGAGCTGAACAAATCCAGTCCCTTCAGCCTCTTCTTCATCTCAGGTACGGATGCTGCTGAGGGAATTCAATCACACTGACATTGAGCTGTGTGTAGTCCAGGAGACCTTTGGAGCGTGCTGAGGGGATAATTTCTTAATCCAGGTGATAATTTAAACAGAGCAGAGGCATTACTGGACCCCTTGGTTACCAACACAGATGAACTAATTAGTGATGTCAGGACTGATGGCAGCCTGGACTGCATTGGTCATGCCCTGGTGGAATTCATGCTCTTGAGGGGCCAGGTGAAGAGTAAAGACAGCACCCTGAATTTTATGAGCATGAACTTTCAGTTGTTTAATGCATCAGTGGATGGGATTCCATGGGAAACCGCCCTCAGGTTTAAAGGAGCAGAACAGAGCTTTGAGGATGTTTTCCTGAGATCACAAGAGCTTTCTGTTCACACATGTAAGAAATCAGGCAAGGAAGGCAAAAACCAGCATGGCTGTGTGAGGACCTCCTGATCAAACTGAAGTGTAAGGAAGAAATGCACAGTCAGTGGAACCAGGGAGGAATTCTGAGAAGAATACAAAGAGCTTCCCAGATGTGTAGGCATGGGATTGGGAAAGCTAGGGCATGCTGGGGCTGAGTTGGCAAGGAGTGCCAAGAGTGTGACAGGCATCTATAGGTGCATTAGGAGGCTTGAGGAGTGGGCCCATATAAAGTGGCCCAAAACTGGACACAGTATTCCAATCAGCCTTCTAGTGTCAAATAAAGGAGAACAATCACTTCTTTCATCCTTCTGGCTGCACCTGTGCTGTGCCTTGGCTCGGAATGACAGCCTTAACATCCAGTGAGTCAGGCGTTGCCCACACTATCACAGGAACAGGTTTGTCACGCCCTTCAGTGTCTGATTATCTTCTGTTGTTGTGCTAATACAGATATTAATGAGTGTGCTTTGGATCCTGATATTTGCTCCAATGGGATTTGTGAAAACCTACACGGCAGCTATCGCTGTAACTGCAACAGTGGCTACGAGCCTGACCCTGCTGGAACCAATTGTGTGGGTGAGTTGTTTGTTGTTTTGTATTGTGGCTGACTTATTTATCACTGCATTGATGCTGATTTGACCTGACAGAATTTAGGTCACAAGACATCTGCTTCTTCAAGCTACAATGAAAATGCAAAAAAATCTGGAATGGTGCTTAGTTCAATCACTGCATAGTTATTATTCTTACTGTATATTTTCCTGTCGTTTGGTGGGTGAGCATTGCTGTTTGGGAAGTGTAAGCAGGAGGTAACATTGCAGGTTTCACTCTCCATCTAATTAATTTTATTATTCATGGCCATACATAAAATCCAGGGGATTTTTCCTTTTGGGAATTCTTACATCCAGAAAAAGTGTATTATACCACAAATACATTGTACAATAATGTTGCTTGTAGCCTTGTAATTTTAAGCAGAAAGGTGAAATTTGTTTAAATTAAAAGCTAATGGAAATCTCTCTGAAACCATCAGGATGTCTAAAGTATTGTCCTTAAGTACTGCGTTTATTTTGGTGAATTATTGCTCTCTGCAATTAAAGGTTTACTCACCTGTCACTGTTTGTGCTCAACAAAATTCCACCATTTTTGGTGGGGAAAACCTGGTCTATATAGCTGTGGCACAGTTTTCATATCAAACATTCCTTTCTGGTGATGGAAAGCAAACACAAAGTAAATAAAATGTTTCCTTTCATCTGCCCAAATAAAGGAACTTTACAGCTAGTTACTTCCTAAAGCCCTAAATATGACCTTTTGACAGGAAAGGCACTGCTGCTGGAAACTGTTGGTCGTTTGTTTTTTTTTTAATGCTTCGCAGAATATTCATTTTCCAAGTGGATTTTATGGAGAGGGATTTTATTTATCTAGTTACACTTGGGATTATGTAAGTGCTAGTATAATCTATGTATTTACTTAAATAAAGATAAAGCTTACTGAATGTGGGGATGTGTTTATTCTTAGATAGAATTTTTCCATGAATGAATTGAAGTATGACCACTCAGATAAAAGGTTGAAAGATTTTAATTAATGACACAGATTAGGAGATGCCAGGAAATAAAAATGGTCATCAGTCAGAATGCAGACAGTATTTTTGTCAGATCTGAGTGAGTTTAAAGCATGAGCTATATTGCTCTGTGTTTTAACAGAGCATATCATAACAGATTACAGTCCAAATCTGAAGTTATTCTATGAGATTCTAAGGAAATAATGCATTCATCACACTGCACAGTTTGGGTTAAAGGATTGTATGACAGCAAGCTCAAAGTTACTCTTGAAAACATCAATTTACAAATCCATCCTCCTTTCCGTGGTTGAAATCAGATGAAGTTAGATTAAGAACAAGTTAGTTTAGAAGTTAGGTTTTTTTTTATGGTTTATGGCTGCCAAACTTAAATCTTGGATTCATCATCTGGGGAAATTTAGGCTTTGTTGTCTGAATCCTATAGGAATTCATAAGCACAGCTTGGAAAATCTGAAGTAGTTAGGGAAACCAAAATGCCCCAGATTGTAGTTATATTGCATTCTCACTTTTCTTCTGTATTTTTAAACTTAAAAAGTCTCTAAACATCTATTTGATTTAAGATTTCAGTTACAGTATTAGGTTTGGGATCTCAAGCAGTCAATAAAGAGGAGGCACCCTGCAGCAGGAGAAAATGTCAGGTTTATCCTGATTTATCCTATCAATATTCTTCTGTAAGCTTAGGTTATCGTGACATGTGATGGGCATTAAAGGAAAAGGCTTTAAATTATGTATTTTTATCTTTCATAGAATAAATAATAGGGTGATGAGGAAGACACATTACTTTTTTATTAGAATTATTTTCGGTTAGTTTAAGAGGAGTTCAGAGAATTATGTTAATATATGGGATTTTCCTAGACGGTGTGCTTGATATCCTGGTCTCTATCATAGGGGGTTTTTTTTAAAATACAGTGTTCTTCTGGAGGGGAGGTACGTGTATACTCTTGAGATGGCTGCCATACATAAACTGTACAGGATAGATTTTAATCCACTTCATGGATTACAAAAACGATTTTAGCCTATAAAACAGAGTTAGAGCAGTAATTAACACACTGCTGTTTGTGTGTTTAAAAAAATAGTTAAAATACTGTTTTCAAAGCAAATAGATCTTCGTGAATTTATATGGTGTGGTCATACAACTGACAAAGATGCCAAGCCAAGGTTGCAGGGAAACATATAATTAAACTTTTAAGACTAACCATCCATATTTCGAGCTTAAGAGTGAAAAAAACCCCAAAAACAAACTTCAAAGGCAGAACAGAAATTTTTGCAGTAAAAACCTGAAAATGAATTAGAGCTTTGAAACTAAGAACTGGCATTTTTGGTCATGGTGTGACTCCTGTCCCTGCAGACGTTGACGAGTGCTCCGTGAACGGGCTGCTGTGTGACAACGGGCTCTGCCGGAACACCCCGGGCAGCTACAGCTGCTCCTGCCCCAAGGGTTACCTGTTCAGCTCGGAGACAGACACCTGTGAAGGTGAGGAACCTGCAAGTTGTGTCACTCTGGTTGTTTGTTGTGTCACACCAAGGTGAAACGATCACAGGAGCGATGGCAGATACCAGAGGAAAAGAGAGAACTGTGATGTTGCATAAATCTTCACATTTCTCTTTTAATTTCTCTTCTTTTTAGTGTGTTGGGTATTGCTGTTGAATTTCTTTCAAAGTAATATCGCATTTTTATGTGAAAATGTTTTCTTAGCTACAACATTTTTAAACTACAATGGAGGAGAATATGTGCTTGCCTTTGATCATGTACCAGGAAAACCATGTCTGTCATTTAGAGAAATGCACCTATTTTGATCATAGAGTCTCCTTTTTCTTTTCTCCCTTTTCTCCCTTCAGTCTGTGGTGATTGTTAATTCTAGATCAAATCCTGTTATCTGTGATGCATTCCAGGATCTCGGTATCACTGCCTAGTAATACTAAAATTGTCCTTTATTTTTACAGCATAATCAAAATTGCTTTCTTATATTACTATTTACTATTTAACAAATGTTAAAACAATGAAAATGTTACATAGTAGAAACTAATGAGAAATTTTAATTATTAAAAAAAATATGGAAAGCTGTACAAAAAAGTAAAATTGGAAGCATTAGCTTATGTGCCAACTCTTAATTAATATTAGCAGAATTTTACTGGTCTTCTCTTATTTTTTGTTTGGTTCCACAGTCTGTAAATCTCAGTATTTGCAATCAATAGAAAGTTTTTATAGTAAATAGTTTTGCATTTCTGTGAGTGATGGGGAAGTTATAATTCTTTGTTGCACAACCAGTGTAACCATCCAGATTTTTCTGAAGTGGTGGAAGATATTACTGTCCTCAGCTCCTTATTATTATTGATCAGGTAGAAATTACTGCCATACAGCTAAGCAAACATATGGAAAGGAAAGTGGAAATGTTTTAAATTCTGGCAGTATAAAATCATTCACATGTTCTATACAAAACATCTTCACCCCTTCTATGCAAAATAAATTATATTCCTATATATTTTAATGCATGTGGGTTTCAGAGGTCACCTTTCAAAGTTAGTTCTTGCTCTTTTTGCACGTTACAAATTGGTAGCGCTTGTTCAGAGTGGGGCTTTTCTTGTGCCAACCCCCATGGATTTACAGAGCTTTCTGTGCCAAGTTGTCTCAGTGCCCACCTACCCACAGTGCTCAGGAATTTTTTCTTCAGAGTCTGTCTCTGTGATGAGTGTCTGTGCAGTGGAAGATTTCTGTCCGTGAAAACAGTGTACTGTGTGCCCTTAATGTACATGTTTCTTAAGGAATCTTCTGGACAGAAAAACTGATGTAGTCTGGTAAGGGGAGGTGTTACTACCAAGAACATCAGAGCATAAAACACTGACCTAAAGCTAGGTGGATGAGAAGCCAGAATGCAAACAACCCAGCCAATCTTGTTGAAATAAAATGTATCTAAACATTTTCAAACAGTAAACATATATTTATTTTTTTATGGTAATAATATTAATACATCTTGAATCTCATTGTTAGATTGACATCTAAATTTAGCCAGTGAGGTAAAAGAAGCTGGTCAGGAGGGGTTTTGTGTAAAAGTGCCTGTAAAACCTATTAAATGTGTTGTGTTTTCACTCGTGTTGAGTAGGCAGTAGTAATGTTGGGTTGGCAGCAGAGAAAGAAATTATTCTTTTTCTGCCCAAACCCTGTTTCTCGTAATTCGTTTTGGAGTTACGAGTTCACTGGTTGTAAAAACCTGCTGTAGTCAGGAGCTCTGTGTTGAGCACTGAAAATGCTCTGATGCTTGTTACTCACCAGTACATTTTTAATATGACTCTCATCAGCAACTCTGAAGAAACAACAAAACCCTTCACTGGTTTTGTTTGTAGTTCAATTGAAATTTTTTATCAATTCGTTGCGAGGAGTGGGAGACTTGTTTGAAGCTCCAGAGTCTGTGAAAGTTGAGATTTTTATGACAAGCTCCATGGTTTAGTTTGTGTTTCCAGTGACATAACTAGTTAAATGTAAACCAGATGTGCTTTGAAGTTCATTTCCAGGAATGTACAGCGGACTGTTTCAATTTTTGCTTCTCTGACGTTTACAATGTACACTCTCTTCACTTAAGAAAAAAAAATTTTTAAAACGCACCTCAATAAATATCTTCATACATAGTGGGTTTTATTTTAAAATACAGAATAGTGTTAAAATCAATTTGATTTCTTGCTTACTCTTCTAAAAACTACCATTTAGTGTTATGACAAGGTGTAGGGAAACAATTTTTGGAGTTTGTTCACATTGTGCATATGATACTTTTTCACTCTATTCAGCAGCGCACTAATGCTGAAATGCATTTAATATCAACTTTTGATCTTTTTTTTTTTTTCCTGGATGGTGGTTTTGGGCTGTAGTCAATGCACTATTATCAGCCTATTACTACCCAAATACGTTGGGTTTGGGGTTTTGTTTCTTTTTTTTCTTCTTACTTAGCATAGTGCTAAAGCATATCAAATGCAGAAAGGCCTAGAGCATGGCCCATGAAGCAAAGGGAGCTGTCTCTACTTTTCAAAAGGTGTTGAACTTTGGCCCCTCCATCTCCACCTTTTCCCTTCTTTGGTTGTAGTTTTGGGGACATTGGCTTCCATGTGTGGCCCTCAATTATTTTTTTGTCAGGTTTGGGTTTAAACTCTGAAAATTTGAAACAAAAGATGTCTTCTCTTAGAAGAAAATTGGTTGTAATCCTAAATAGCTAAATGCCAGGGAGAATTAAAGATAGGCATGATAACCTCATATTACCCCTATAAATGTGAAGCAATTTTAGTTTCATGCATCTTCTTAATATTCTTAATGAGGTTGAAGTGATGTTTTGGATAGTGGCACCTGTCTGCTTTTTATTTTGTATTGCACATTGGTTGTGTCTGTGCAAACCTGTGTGTCAGCTGCCAGCTGTTAAAACAATGTGACACTTTACAAGAAAATCACCAGTTTTCGGCTTTAAATACCTAACAGATGATGCCTGGTCCCTCATGGAAACTTCTCTGAAGCTGCAACTTTGTAAAAGAAGGGAAGAACACTCATGATTGATTGGACAGAGAATACATCCCTTCAGTTTTGTTAGTTTGTCCTGTCTTCTCAATTTTTTCTCACTTTTTATAAAGCTAGACAGACTTCTGAAAGCAAGATGGCAGATGGAGAGGAAGCAAAAGTGTGTCTTTCTCCCAGAGGATTTCTCTTCAGAGGATTATTTGACATAAAGTGCATACTTGAGATCACTTATTTGTGTCAGTGATTTATGATTTTAAGAACCACTTGGTTTCCCTGCAAAAGCAGCAGAGACCACTCCCCACTACCAGGTGTTGCTGGCTGGGGAGAGCGTGGGAAGCAACAGAGGCAGGGAGCATTCCTTGGGTGATAAAAACTGAGACAACAGAGTATAAAATATATTCACAGAGAGGAGAAGGCCTTGGTGCAGAGCAGATAATTGCTGGTGAGGACTCTGGATTGCCAGCTTGGATACAGAGGGATTTGGAGCTTATTCTGTCAGAACTAACAATGAGGCACATTGTCCTGACCTGATAAAGCCTCTTAGATTTTATATCTCTGCATCTGTGTATGATTAATCTCTAAAATGGGCAATCCACAGTTTAAGAGTAGGCTTCAGAAACGTGAAGCTCTGTCGTTGTTCAGAAAGTTGCTGACAGTCAAAGGCAAGTCCTGTTTGCTCTTTGTAGTTAAGTCCATTAAGTAAAGGATCTGTGAAAGCTGGGTTTTAAATTAAGTGCTTGCTTTTGGCATGAAGAAAGACATCACAGTTTCCAAAGGTTACTGATTCTGGGCATTTTTACCTCTCTCTCTTTTTTTTTTTTTTTAAAATAATATATGCATAGTATTAAATGATGTATATTTAAATACTTATTCCTTCCTGTGATGCACATCTCTGGTGAAATGAAGGCTTGATGCATCATATCAAAATAGCAAATGGTAACTCTTAGAAAAATTTAAAAAAACCACATAAGATATTTCAATTTGTCTGAAAAATGATCTCTTGATGTTATTACTATCTCCAGTGCTTAGTTAGATACTGCATTAGGTTATAATTAATTTAAATTAAGCTGGTGTAATGTATGGGTATTACAAGATATTCCTCAAGCACTGCTAGCAAATATAAGCAAGCACTAAACATTTTTTACTTCTGGCCTGCCAAAGGGAAGTGTTTGGATTAGAATGTACAGCTTGATTCAGGACCCATATAAAAAAAATAAATTGGTTGGGTTCAGGAAGAAATGGTGAATGTGCATCAGCAATTCTTCTTGGAGAGAATTTGTTAGTATTGTTTTAATCTTAAAACTGATTCCACTTTAAAAAAAAAATCAGCAAATAATGCTGTCTGCAGGGGTCCTATTCTTGCATGTGAACAGGCTTAAAAACCTCACAGGGATAATAAACAGGATTTAGGGGCTAAAGAGAAGTACCATTTACAGTATTCCAGTTACAACTCCTATTTCTTCAACATTTCCATAACTAGAGAATTGCAGCCAGCATTGTGATATTTTGCTTCTGACAGGGTTTTCTTAATTCTTCTCACGGAGCCATAAATGACAGAAACAATGAGGGCTTTGTTTGTGCTCTGCATGGTGTGGCTGGGAATTCATTTGCATTCTGTGAAAAAAGAGTTTTGTTTTCTCACGGGACAGTTGTAATTGATGCTGGAGAACTTTATGGTCCGTGGTGTTGGAAATCAACTGTCCTTGTAGAAAAGGGCCATTTAATTAACACTTTCAAAATATGTGCACTTCAAAATACAGGCTACCTGTCTGTCCCTATACCTTTTGAATGCCTTGCTGGGAGGAGTGGAGGGGCAAATATTCCAGGCAGTCCTGGCCCCTCACGGACCACAACAGCATTTAGAGAGTATAAATTACTGTGTAATACTTCCCAGAAGCACACTGCAGTTCTAATAATGTCTTTTGTTTCTGGATGTCAGATATAAATGAATGTGAAAGCAGCCCATGTGTCAATGGTGCCTGCAGGAACAACCTGGGATCGTTCTACTGTGAATGTTCGTCTGGCAGCAAGTTGGACCCTACAGGACTGATCTGTATTGGTGGGTATTTCCTCCTCTGATTTTCCCTTTTGACAAATGTATATATGTATATGTACACACATATTCTGCATATATATGAAAATGTTAGCATCCTTTGAGGATTCTTTTGGAAAAAAAGCAGAATGCTGCAGAGATCTTATTTGAGTAAGCAGCAATAGTTGCCTGCAGGATGTCATTGGCATTATCTTTGAAAGCTATTCATTAATGGTTTTTTCTTTCCCTTTCTAAGAAAATTCAAAAGGGTTGCAGTCATCTGTACTTCTCAGGTGTTCAAAAGCTGCCATTGTTTCATATTATTTGTGTAGCATAATTGAAGTTATTGTAGGATATGTGTGGTGTTCCAACTGGATTGCAGTGTCATTAATAACTGGGTGTCATTTCTAAGTGGGTGATGCTAATTTTAATTGTTACTTTTGTTTTCAGATGGATTTGTCTGGCATTTTTCATTCAAATTTCCTGCCTTGTCAGGATTTTCTTAAGATGGAAAAATGAATGCAAAGACTCAAGTTTCTATTTAATGGTGGAATTCTTCCATGCCTTCATATGATTTTTAAGCGAATGTTACTTTTGTGCCTAAGTCTTCTCTTATATTTCCTTGTAGCATCACTGGCTGGTGAAGTTTATTATTGTTTTTGTTCTTTTCATGTTGTGCTAATTTCTTGATATAACTACACTAACCTTTGCTTTTTTGTACCTCTTATTTTTAATTTTCTTTTGTTCCCACATCCAAAGGGGCCACAAGTTCACCAAGAGCCTAATTATAACAGTACTCTGGATTTACTTTGCAAATGGTTTTCATTGGATTGTTTACAGTGTGAGGTCCCATTTGGCCTGGATAGCAGTGATAAATAACATAAAATATAAACAAACCAAAAAAAGTAGCTGAGTAGTCAGATAAAAACTGAGAATAGGATCCAGCTACACACTGTGAGCCTAATCATTAGTTTTTCATGTTGACAAAAATTGTCTCAGGAGCAATGGTTTTTCACTACAAGTGTGAATATGTTAAGACAGAAGGGTCAGAAGTAGAGCTAATGCAAGATATACAGATTTTTACTGGGCTAGAGCCCAGTTTTTCACCTTGGCCAAAATTTCATTGGCATTGAGAGAAGGGCAGGCTGGGTTATTGAAAAGTGAGTGAGGGGCTGGAGGTTACAGGTGGTTGATTTACTGTGTGGAAAAACTTACAAATGTTCTTATCAAATGTATGCCATTTTAAATCTCAAGTTGATTTCCCCCTATTACCACTGAAGAAAAAGACTTGTATATTGATTTTTTTTAATCAGACTGCCTCTGTAAAGCACTGCTGTGACAACAGATACCTTATCCCAAAACATAAATGAAGGGCTAAAATAGTATTTTGGTTTAGGATTTTTTTGTATTCTACATAGGAATGATCAAAGTAAGGTAATGTCAGATCCTGACAAGTTGTTTTTTGGTTTTTGGTTTTGGTTTGTTTTATTTCTTCTTTCAAATTTGCTCTCTTGTCAGAACCAGCATCAGTACCATGTTACTCAGCATAGATGTGAGCTGTTTGTCTCCTTCTGTGAGCTTTCCTGGGCAGAGAGAAAAATTCCTTGTTCAGATTACAGTCAGAATGCAATTCACAGCATTGGTACTGAAACCTTCAGCAAATGAGGGTTGTAAGTTCAGCAGTTACAGTAAAAGCTTTTAGCAACAATATCGGCATATTTTACTTGCACATGGGCAGCTTTTGCAGTATTAAGACCATGTTTGTGGAGGGGAAGAAAAGTGAAATTGTTTTTGAAGTATATTTGAAGTATACAAGTGTTTAGTTGCTATTTTGGGAATTGCCCATACCTTAGGGATACTGCCATTTGTGCTTTTTGAAACATACACTTCTACATGCTTTTAATACATATTTTAGTCAAGATTCGTGGAGTGCATGCAGTGCACAGTAAGTAGGATGCCATCTGCCTGTAGTATGCATATATTCTTCTTCAAGTCAGAATCAAAGAGATAAGAGCAACAGAAGGAATGCTTTGATGTTGGATAATAACTCTTTGACCAAAGATGTTGTCTGGACAAAAGAGAGGATGCAAAATAATGGAATAGCCTGAAAAAGATAAGACAAACAGACTTTGGCAGGATAATGTGGATGCAGCTGGTGTGAGCAGAGGCACCTGCTAATTTGTAGAATTTAAATAATTTTTGAGATACTGCTTTCAATTTTCCCCTCCTGTAAAGTTGGCTAGTAAAAGGAAATAATATTGAGCTCTATATTTGTGCACTTGTTCAAATGTGAAGCTCTGTCCCACATGTTTGAGACCAATGTTAACCTAAACAATACAACTGTTTTACACTTAAGTGTTAATGAAATACACTGCCTGATTTCTGGGGCTGATTTCAGTCACATTCTTGGGTGAGTTTCTTCTCCTGTTGCTTTAAGCCAAAGAAAAGTTGTGCTCCCTGTGGTCCACAACATTTTTTAACGTGACAACTTTGTAGAAAAGTTGAAGCTGTTTGGAAAAAAATAAGTTGGAATGATTCTGTCTTAAGCACATTGTTCCTCACCATGAAGTACTAGTAATACATCTGGCCTTTTGCACACGTAATATACGTAAATCTTAAACCCAAATCCTATTCTTTCATTAGTCATCAACCTAAATTTGTCTGGGTCACTTGATTAACTCTGAACTCGGAGTATGCACCTGCATTAAAACCCAACCCAGGCTGATCTCCCAGTTTGGGTCTGACCTTACAGGCTGCTTTTGCTGTCTGACCACCAAAGTTGTTGTCTGCCCCAAGAAATGTTGTACCATTTGAGTGTAACTTTGTAAAGGTAGCAAGCAAAGGTGCAGAAGGTACAACTTATAAAGTATGTACCTGATTTGAGATCCGACTGACATTTCAAAAGATTACTCAGGCATTGAAATCATAGATTGTAAGACTTGCAGATTTAGGTACCTAAAAAGGACTTTCAGAGCATTTCAGGCAGCAGAGACAACACTGACTAAAAATCTTCTCTCTGCCCAGTGGCTTTCTGGCCCATGGCAGAAGAGAGGAGCTGCTGCCTGATGAAGCTGGGAACTCCCTGGAGTGGGCTTACCCTGACCTGGTCTGGGTTTCCAGCCTGGCTGTAACTCAGGAGATGGGTGTGCTGGCGTCCTCAGGAGCAGAGAGTGGAACAGAGCATAATAGGCATATTCAAAGTGTAGCTAATGCAGCAGCAGAACCAGACCCCTAAAATAATATAGAACACTCCTACCTACCACATTTTATTTTTTTTTTAAAACTTCCTTATAAGCTTGAAGGCTCACCTTCAAGAGAGACAAGAGCACCTGCATTTCAGAAAGGGTTCAGGCAGTCACCTGGGAAAGGGAGTCCCAGGTTGGGATGTCTACTTTCGTGTATTTTAGATGGATCAGTCACTAGCTGAATTCAATAAATAAATCCACTGCAGTGTCTAGAAGACCTCTGCCAGCTGTGGGACCTGGACTGTAAAATGCTTCAAGCAGTGTGCTTTGTTGCTCACTTTTAGTGATAGTGCTACCCCTCTACACCAGTTCTAAACTAAAATGTGTACAAAATTACTCTTTTTTCTTTTAAAAGAGAGCTTGTGCTCCCTTGGTACTCTGCCTGCTGGTGTCATGGACGTGGCATGCCAGCTCTTTTGGCTGTGACAATTCTGTGTTGTTTTTGTTTTCTGTTCTGCTGCAGACAGCCTGAAGGGGACTTGTTGGCTTAATATCCGAGACAGCCACTGTGAAGTCAACATCAATGGTGCCACGCTGAAATCTGAATGCTGCGCTACCTTAGGAGCAGCTTGGGGCAGCCCATGTGAACGCTGTGAACTGGGTAGGCTCCAATATCCTGCATCTTTTGGGAGAAGGGAAGAAGTTCCACTAATAGATTCTTATCATCTCTGTATATATATATATAAAAAAAAAAAAGCCCAAAGAAAAACAACCCCCAAAAAACCAAACAAAAAAACCCCAACCAACCAAAACAAAACAAAAAACACCAAAACCAACCTCTCCCCAAAAAAACCATAGGAAAAGAAGTTGTCTTATTTAGAAGTTGTCTATTTTAGATTTGTAATCTCCACCATCAGAGACCATTCTAATAACTTTGAAGCATACCAGGAAATAACATGTGAATAAACCTCTTAATGGTTACAATATGTTTCATCTCCACAGGGACTGTGTATTGACTGGCATAGGGAGGTAAAGGACTAAAACAGTAAAGTGAAATACCTGGTAAAATTCTGGAGGACCTTTTATGTTGTGGGCTGTTAACACTTTTTTCCCAGCTCTTTTCAAACACAGAGCTTGTGTACCATTATTGATTGCAGAACAGTACTACTATGAGATTGCAGGGCTAGTTCTGGATGCTGGAAGCAGGAATGCTAACTGTACTCTGGTTTATTGCTAAAATACTGATGCCCTTAAGGTTTGAATAATGCCACTGGCAGCTGAACTGGTGTCAGGATGTTTTATCCTCTCATTTTTAATTGGAACAGTAACTGTGGGCACATGTATCCCCCCTAACAAGCCGAGTGCAAGCAGCATCCAGCAGAGCTCTTAACTGTGCAGTGCAGCAAAGATATTCCTTTGGACTTCAGAAAGCAGCATGGTCAGGTTAGGCAGGTAAAACTGGTCAAAACCTAATCAATCTAGACAGATAATTAGCTCAGATTGGGTGCATTTGGGCCCTGAATTTCCCATTCTGTAACCAGTTAAATTTCAGCAAGCTCTCAAATCACCATATGATGCTACATTTTACATGCATATCATAAAGTAATCTCATTTCTCAGATCCACTATTCAGCTTTGGTGGGGAAAAAAAGCTGATAATTTACATTACTACAGTTTTAAATCTTCAGGCCTCTTGAAGGAATTTTACCTTTTAGCTATGTGTGAGTGCAGAGACTGATCTGATTAGATGCTGATCATTTCACTAAGGAAAGCTCATGAGAAAGCAATGGTCTAAGATTTAATTTCCTCAGCTCTTCACTTAGTTTAAATAGCATGTATGAGTCAATACTTTTCTTGATTAAGGCTAGACCACTCCCCACCTTACACAGTAAAATTATTAGGGAATTCTGAAGATACAGTTGTTTTTAAATTTTCTGCTGCTACCTTCCTGTCACTCTAAAGCAGTAACAATTTCTTCCTGGCTTGATTCCAGACACAGCTTGCTCGAGAGGATTTGCCAGAGTGAAGGGTGTTACCTGTGAAGGTGAAGTTTTTGCTTCTTACTCAAGACTTTTCCCCCTCTTTGAAAATGTGATAAAAGGGGATTTATTGTGCTGTTTCTTTCCTGTCACTTAAATTCTCAGTAGTGCTGTGCTCTCCCCTTGGGGTTAGCAGGTAATTGAACTCTTTGTGTCCCCACAGACGTAAATGAGTGTGAGGTTTTCCCGGGAGTTTGTCCCAATGGGCGGTGCATCAACAGCAGAGGCTCCTTTCACTGCGAGTGCCCCGAGGGGCTCACCCTGGACGGGACTGGGCGAGTGTGTTTAGGTAAGAGCACACCCCACGCTCCCAGCTGTGTCCCACAGCTGTCCGAAATTGTTCTTCAAGGGGCTTGAAAGAAAGCGTGGTTTATTTCTGAATTATCCCAAATAATATGCCTGCTTAGATATCAAATATCTGTGCCAGTTTAGAGAAGAGCTGTTAATTCCTTTGAGGAATGTGTTTGTTTTGAGGCTCGTTTTGTCCTCAGTGCAGTCAGTAGGCTGTGCTAAAGTGCTGTCCCTGCTCTGACTCCTGTTCAGGAACAGCAGTGTCCTGGGTGATGGATGGTGAGCACAAATATGCTGCTGCAAATTGGTCTTTTTTTCAGTGCACAGGCCAGTGTGTGGTTCTTTTCCTGACATTTGGGTACACAAGTACAAGATTTTGCCTGCACACGTGGTTGATCTGTCTTTTGGTTGACCTCCTTTGCTGCTAATGGGATGGACCCTTGAGTATGATAACAGTAATTAACTTTTCTGGAAACCCTACTGTTTTCTCCTTCTAACTGGTTTTAAAGTAAGCCTAACAACAGTCAGCTTTGTTATTTTTAATCTGTATTCACTGCACTATTAAATTAATTTAGTAACATAAATATAGGGAGGCGTTTATTGTTTTTTTACCATGAGAGCCACAAAAGGGTCATTTTATAAGTGAGAATACTTGATACACTAAAGAAGTACACGTGTCTGTCCCATCAAATAAAAGAGTCATTTTATAAGTGAGAATATCTGATACAGTAAACAAATGCATGTGTCTGTCCTGTCAAATACACATAGAAACCTAAAAA
>QWTY01032199.1:0-11546 GCA_008033365.1 Pseudorectes ferrugineus | reverse complement strand
GGGGGAAGATTTCCTAGAGAATCCTTCTCCCTTCCTACGTTCATACACACCCAAAACCAATACAGTAAGAAACTCCACGTTAGGCCACCTAAAGGGTATTTTAGGCTAAAAGTCAGGAAATACGTATCTTTCTTCTAGTTACATTGCTTTGCTCTTCAGACCCCCCAGAAGGACACAGGCAGAGTTGCAGCAGTTTAATGCCTACCATAGTGCAAGTCAAATCTTGGACTTGCTTTCAGTTTTGCACATGGAGACCAGGCTGAGACAATGACGCCAGAGAGGAGAATGGTCCCAAGGTGCCATAGAAAGTTCACCTCAACAAGACTTGGCTTGTTGCTGCTGGTCAGCTCACTTTCCCCTGGTCAACACAAGTCTTCTCAACCCTTTTAACACCATGCTTGGGATGGTAGCACCCTCTGAGGAAAAGCAGCGTCTTTGTGAGGTTCACAGCACTATACAACCACTCCTGACTTGTCTTCTTCCCTTCAGGATACAACTTCCCCAAGATACCTTGTAAGGGAGAGTTTTTGTGTATGGTTTTGCTTTTGCCCTTTGAGAAGGTACTATTTGCCCTGCCTGCAAGGCAGTTCTTTGCACTAAGAACACAAGAATTTGATCCTAACTGGAAAGAAACATAATAAAACAAGGGTTTAACAAAGTGTACGTTTGCCATTACGATGGGATTTGCATCCATAAGCTTGATTATATTGTAACAACAATGCAACTATTGCTTCAGTGCCATAGTGAATCTCCAGAGTCAAGTATGTTCAAGATTAAAAACTGAAATCCCACATCTAATGAACTATTACCCACTACTTATGGGTAGCTCAGATATACAAGCCTGTAAAGAGATTTTGCAGGATGTAATAGCATACTGAATGCATACCAAATCTAAGATAATGCTAAGGCACCAGCAAAACGCAGAAAAACCTGTGAGCAATCAGCAAGACAACCTGTCTGCCCAACAGTGCTTCTGAAGAGAAATATTAGTTCTTGTTTGAGGGTTAAAGAGAGGGCTGTGAAAAGGTTGCCTTAATAAGAAGGAACCTTTTGATCATCACTGATAGTGAAAAAAACCTTTAGGATTTAAATATATTTGTTTCATCTGAAGATTCTTGACTGCTCTACTCCATGATGACCTTGACTGCTCACTGGTAAAATTTTACTTCCTTCACTATCTCCGTTCTCCAACAATAGGTTCTTTTCACTCTTCACCTCACAAATTTGTAAGATCATCTATTCTCCTGCTCTTCTATTTAGCAGGTGCCTTCCTAATTAAATAAGTTCTCCTCCCCTCCACCCCAAAAACATACTAACAATGAAATGCTAGTGAGTAATGCATACAGTATTTAGGCAGAACCTTTTGTATGTTTGAGCATTTAGTCTAAGAAGATCCCATTCTTGTGTGATCCTTGGGTACTATTCTAATAGTGATGTCTTGACAGTATCAAGTGATGCTTCTACAAATGTATTAATTTTCTATATTTAGATGTAACTCCCTATCCAACACCATTCAACTGTATCTGATTATGAACACTTGTCAGTGCCATTTCAGAAAAAAAGCTCAAGCAATACTGATTTACACAATCTAAAAAGTAACAAAAATCGTGCAAATATGCATTTCTGGCCATGTTTCACAAGATATCAGAGTGATTTCAGGCAAATTATGCTTAAAAACTTAAATTGAGGTAGCTCTACCGGTTTGATTCAGAGCAATTATTTTACAGACAAACAACAGAATCAGTGAATTGTTCAGCACTATTAGAAACTGTCTTTTAAATTCAGGTTTGCATTTCAATCAGTGCTGTTTCCATCTCCTTTACAAAAGGGCTGCAAGAAAAAAACCCTATAGACAGATGCAATCTAAGTTCATGCTGTATACCATAAGTCTGGTACAGGGTCCAGGACTTGCCCTCCAATCCAACAGCTATGGCTACAGGCTCCTTTCCTACCTCCCAAAAATTGCTGCTTGGGGTGATAGATGACCAGCATACAGTTGAAAGCAAAATATCTCCAGTTCCCTCTCATGTATTTTTTATCTAACTCCATTTCTTCTACTAACCAGTAAATCAGACATGGAAAACTTTGTCTGGGGACGTTTAAGACTGCTTTAATACAAAAATGGCAATTCTTTTTCCTCTGCACAAATGCACTATTTTAAATCAAAGATACTAACTTAGCAAAGTAAGCTTCTGTTTCACATTCTAATTGTTTAAATATCTACAGTTATGTTTCTCTGAAATTTGGTTCAAGCATGTTATGCTATTCTTAATACCAATTTTCTTAATATTGTAGTCACTTTCAGGTTTAGGAAATGTTTGTATCTCAGGCGTGATGAGGTAGATTTTGTTGCTGGAAGGAAATAGTTCAATCCCTTCTTTTGAAAAATAAACACATGCATGCAAAAGCAGCATTTACACACATCTCTTCAAGTAGACCCTGGTGAAACGTAGTCAGAGAATGAAGCTGATCCCTGTGTGTAGTGAGAACATAAAGCTTATGTACCACTTAAGTCTTCAAAACAGCGTTTAAGTAGGAGTCGAGCATAATTTTTTTCAGGCACTCTTCATGGGGTAAAATTTACTAACAGAAGGCTTGAATAACTTGAGCAGAGGGCAGTAGGGGCCACACAAAAGGAAGGAGTAGGGAATCATGCCTCAACATGGTAACTGTTGGTAAAGGTCAGCTTCCTACCGACAATAAAGTGCAGTCGCTGTATTTATCTGGCAGATCCCCGTGACAATGGCTGGTAATCTACAGATAGCTTTTTAGAAAGGTTTGAGCAGTGGCCTTCACTCAGCATAACTACTATTCTCTAAAAAGTTTCTGTGTTCAGTTCTAATGTGCCCCAAACAATAGAGCACAGAAGGAACATTAGGAGCCCATAAAATGACAGGCAGTAAAAATATAAGCTCCAAAATAAGTTTTTAAGAAAATACACATTTTAATTTTCAAGTTCTGTGGCTGGTACTGCCTAAAATCATATTTTCTACATTGTCAGTGGGGAACTTTCCTTGGAGGCAAAATTGTATAATCATTCAGAAGAGACAGTGCAATCATCTGCCCAAAAATATACGCAAGAGGCAACAGAAAACAAATAACAAGAGGAGTAAAAAAAACACAGACTGATCAAACCATATTCTGGTGTAGACAAAAATGGGCAATGGTAAGCTAAATGTCATCCATCCTTTGACTTATGCCATAGGTCTTTTTTGCTCACAGTTGACTTAAGACATCTTTAACTTTGAACCCTCTAGCTTTTATCTGTTTGCATTATAATCTCAGTGTTGTTCAGGCTTGTTTTTTTAGCATGTACATGCACCCACCCAACCAGATACACACATGGACAGAGAAAAATAAGGAATTTTTTATCCTTATAGTATTTTGGCAGCATAATGGGAATAGACAGCAACTACTTTGTGTTACAAATTTGAATGTGAAATTTCAGAAAACCTCCTTGCATTAAAAATGAATTAACTGTGTGATTATTAATTGTGCATATTCCAATCCCTTTGTGCTGTACTGAATGTTTCTTGAATCTCATTTGAATCCTTTGGCTAAGTAATGTGTCAAGGGGGGTACTAGCCTGAATGCCTGGGTTATTTAAAAAGCAGGACAGCACTTCCAGATTAGAATACCAATGAGTGGGGTTAAAAAGGCTCTACTGTAGTTGGAGGGCAGCTCTCAGTCTGAGTAGTACCTGAAAAGGACCTCTATGGACTAATTTTCAGAATCACATTGTAATGTGGGCTCATGTCAATCATCAGAACAGACAGCTTCATCCCATGATATAAACTAGTTATACATTCAAGAGCTGCCAGAGGATCTTCATTAAAAAGGGACTTAGCATTAAAAGAAGAAGGTTGTTTTATTATAATACTTCAAACACAGTTTTTTGTTTTATATGTTCTCAGAAATCTTTTTTGTTCTTCTTCACAATATCAAAAAAAGTGCCACAGAAGCAGCAAAAACATTAAATATTCCAATTTTTAATGGGAATCAAGGTAGCTTTCTGGTTTAAGGCATTAAAATCATATACATTTTTCTAAATATATTCATGTCTTTGAATAACAAAAAGAAGTCTCTAGATGTAATAGGAGGATGTTTTTAATCTTTTGTGAGAAGGGATTTGCAGAGCTGACTACTCAAGGTACAATATCTACTGGCAAAGTATATCAGTGAGAGCTTTATACATTTAAATTTGTATAAAAGCTTTGGGCTATCCACAAGCTTCCAGATACCAGTTAGATATTACAATCCATGTCATTAAAATTTAATATGATTGTGTTAAGAAGAAAACATTAATAATATCCATGTAAGTAAATCATTGACATAGTAATCTAGTATTTCAAGAAACCTTAACAGGGGTTTATCAAAAAATAAATAGATAAATGTATCTATTTACCTATATGCGTATCATTTCAAAGAACCTGATTTAAATATAATTTCAGAAATCATGCAGCTTCTTCGAAGTAGCTGGGAGCATCTTGATCTAAAATTGCTGTTGCCTACCTACTTCATCCCAGGATAAATAGTTTATAGGAATCTAACTGAAATGAGGTGTTCCTTTTTGAGCAGAATACGGTGTCCAGTCTAATATGTTTTCTGCTGTCCTTTTAAGCTATAGTACTCATACTCCGCATTATTTTCTGTCCTGAAAAATTATCTCCATTTGCAGCCTTTTTCCTTTTTTTAAAATCAGCTCAACAATCTTTAAAAATAAGACATATTCTTAGTAATAGTAATTCTGAGCTTTTCATTGCACAGCTCTTACCATTTTCTATTATTACCTTCACAATTATTAGCTAATTAATTATTAACAAGTTAATGAGTTTTTCTATTGCCCTCATTACCATAATAACTAACACCTCTCAAAAATTTCAAAATTCCACTTCCAAACTGCCTGTGAAGCAGGAAATATTGTGTCCCCCCCATCTTATAGATGAGAGACGGAGGCACAAAGGATTTAATTCCTGTATTCACATTTTGTAAGGATGATAACATTAAAAGCTAATAGGAATGCTTTTAAAACAAAGTTAATTCAGTCATCCTTGGCAAGAAGATTAAGAAACCTAGCACAAGGAGACTTAGGTAAATTTAACAAGGTTGCAGAGGAATCAAACCATTAATTAAAACTGAGATGTTCTTGTCTCCTATTTCTCTGGACAGACTACTAGACGTTCCATGTTTATTTTTCACATAAATCAGTTATGATGGGTTACAACAGTAACAGTACATGATATGATAACACAATATATATTGCATTTTTCAGTGATCCTCTTCAGATATTTCTCTGGAAGCAGTATCATTAAAAATTAGTTTCAAGAGCTTAGAAAACCCTCCCGGTGAGTGAGCTCTAGCAAACTCACATGAACCCAGGGATATCTTAATTAAAGTCTTTCTGATCCTTGAAGATAAAACAGACATAACAATTCTTGCTCTTTCGGGTTCTTAAAAGAACTCTTTTGAGGCCACCTTCTCTCTCTCTCTCTCTGCCACACTGAAGCCTTGAATTACACATAAACACGCACAAAATATCCACCTCAAAAAAATCTCTACAGAATGAGAGCATGACAATTACTTTGAAGTGCTAGCACCTTTGCTAGCCCCTGTCCTTGGAGCAGTTAGCGGTTCAATCTTTGATTTGGCCTTTATCCCTGCCTAACAGGTAAATGGCATTCCAATCTTAAGCCCAAAATACGCACATTTGGAGGACTTGTACAGCACAGTTCAAATCACTGGCACACGGCTCTTTAGAGCACTATAGAACCAAGAAATTAAGGGAACAATGAAAGCCTGTGTTGCTGCAACAAATTATATATAAAGAAGTACATGGTGGCAATGAACAAGACCGTAAAGGACTTGCATACAAAAAATATTCAGTAGGACTGCAGCTGCTGCCAACCATCTGTTGGGCATCCATACCTCTTGCTAAACTTGTGGAATCTCCAAACATACTCTGTACCTCCCAAAATCAAGACTTAGATTAACATCATCTCATATTCAGCATGCTTCCAAACTGGTACAATAGCTGACAACATCAGTCTTGTTTACATTATTTGGCTCTACAGAGGGTATTGCAAGATGCTTCATGTCTCAGAGCATGAAGAATTATTTTTAAAAAAAAGTCTCCTGCAGGGCTAGTCCAACTTTCTATCTTTGTTTTTTTTAAAAAAAACCCCAAACTACTATGCGTTGTATAGTTTTATATCCCTTGCAGGGATTTCCAGAGCTTATTCTGGAAGATGACGCTTATTTATTACAAATTGAATTTTTATTTTTGGTAAACCATGCAGATGTGTGACAGATTCCCATCAAATTATGCGTCTGATTACCCTCGACACCTCATTTGAGGTGCAATATATTCTGTGCATTGTCTTCCTTTATGCCCATGCTCACCTTGTCCATCTCTTTGCCATTTTCAATATGCTGATTACACCAACTCAGAGGCTTCAGCACTTTTTAAAATATATAAATCCTTTTGCAGGCGACTTCCAAAGAGGCAGCAGTACTTGTAAATTCAAGATTAAACACTATCCTTTTTAATTTATATTTTGTTTACATTTACATTGTAATATATGTATCCTGAAGATAAAACTTACAATGCCATTCCCCTCTCATCCATGAACCATGTGCTGCAGTCTCTCTACTTATGGAAAGAGATGAGGTGCAAGTATACAAGGAAACTATTTTGGACCCTGTGAACCATTCTGGAGACAAAGGAATTAGTATTTTTTATGCCACCAGATTATATGAAATTGTCTTCTAATTTTGTCTGTGTCTTAACATTTTTAGGGTTATATTTAATAGTTTATGTTGAAATCTGCAGTTAAAAACATGTAAAAGTACATTATAGAAAAAAAGCTATGCAATCCATCAAGTCTCGGACTCCAAGCAGAGGGAGCACTTAGAGAGACTTGAATGAAAGGAGGTTATCAGAACTCTTTGGAAGGGATTTATTGACACCACTCAGGGTGCAACACTGGAAAAAGCCTACATGTTAATAAAAAAGAAAAATCCTCAACTGCTCCTCTGTGCAACACTAATTTACCTAAGGTTTGACTAAGCTGATGGGTTTCCCAGACAGACTGTTACATGACAGCCACAAACCACATGTTCCCTGGAGTGCATCAATGCCCAGTAAGGAATGCTTTGCTACAGAGAACAAAAACTCCTTTGAGGGAAATAGAGGCAAAAAGTGAATCCAAAACAACCAAAACAGTTACAGGAAACAGCTTGAGGTAAAAAATCTGACAGGCTTGTTAGGTCCTGCCAAGTCTTAGCTAGCATTTTGTTCTGCCCAAAAAAGGATTGAGAAAGGGATAAAGATACTGTAACGTCCATGTTATAGTAGCATACATTAATCAATTTTACAATGGCAGCATTATTAAAATCAACCACTTTTATTGCTTATTACAAATAAAAGCAGCTTTTGTCAAAACAGCCTCAAAGAAAGTGGCAAGCTGACCCATTCATGAAATTAGGGTCCTAGTTCTCAGGTAGCTGAAAATTCTTAACACCCTTCAGCAGCAGCTAAAAAGATACATATAATATCACGTGACTACTACTTAACTAGCATTTTGTATTGTAGAATGATCCTCATTTCATATATGAGAACAAGAGATTGCTGTTAGAATTATCTTCATACAACATGAAATTAGCAGGAAAAATATGACTAAACCAATAATATCCAATTATGCAAAAGTTCAAAATTAAAATATATTGAGGTAGAATTGGTCTTAAATTTTTATGCCTGAGTTAAATTTCCATTAAGAAAACAAAACCTCAAATCATACATCTGCTCAGAAAACCCACTGAAGCTTCCAAAGACATGTACTTTCTAAAGAGTAATAGACACTTCAGTAGCTGCAAATATCTTTAAGTAAGGAGCCCATTTTGCCTACAAATGGCTTAAAGGGTTTTTGAGAAACATTAGGAAATTAATCATCTGAATGAAGCTGTTTTAAGAAAAATAAAAAAGGGGGGAATGTTGTCCATATTTTTACATTGTTGTTCTACTTCACACTATGTAGGGAGTATTGAGTTTCTGCCATAATTCCTCATTTATTTGAATTGAATAAGTTTTAGTGTTCTTGATATTATGCTTTACTACTCTGAGCCTATTGATGCATTTCCACCAAATCCTTTTCTGTGTCCTCTTTTGGAAAAATCTTTAGAAAAGCTGTGACAGCAAATGGGCGGGGGGTGGGAGCGGGGAGAGGGATAGAGGAGAGAAAAAAAAAGAAAGGAAAAAAAAAGAAAAACCAGTCTTGCAGATCTTAGACTATTTTTTTTTCAAAGGCCTGTAGCCATCACCACACCAGAGAACCTCACACAGATTTTTATTATTTTTTTTTCAGAAAATGTTTTAACACCAGGATTTGATGTCTAGTCTCTGCTTCACAGGCATATCTCTTTAAAGGAGACTTTCCTCTCTATCATTAATGTGTAAGTCAGTCAGTCAGACCTTTTTAATAAGCAGTTGAAGAGCCACTGTCTTTAGCACATGAAACTAACAAAAGCCTCATTAGTCAAATGAACAAAGAATAGTTTGAATATCAATGTATTATTTTAGAGGAGAGCCTCCAAGAGAATCTCAATGCAATCCTTTTTACTGGAGTTTCTCCTGTCCAAATTTTAGTGTTCGGGACCCTACCTATGAAAAATTGATGAGCAAAGAAAGCTGTTAAAAGATGACATCCATTGCATGTCATTTTTGTAATATGCCACTGCATTTGACAATAATACAAGTAGATAACATTCCTTATAAAAAAAAAAAAACCAAAAAAAAACTTGTCCAACACAACTGTTTTTTTCTGCTCTGCCAGTGATCTGTTGCATAAATAACCTTGCATCAATTAACAAGGTTATTTAAGTGACCTCTCAGCAGAAGAATGGGGCATCAAAACTATACAAAATTCAATGAAAACCTCCTGCTCCTGTCACAAGCAAAAGTAAAATCTCTACTGGGAATGTCTATAAACAATTTGGAAAAAAGTCACAAATGTTCTCTATAAAGATTTCATGAAACTAAATTCAGAGACAACAGCAAGTCAGATTCTTAATTATTTATTAAAAGAAAGGAGAAAAATCTGAGCAATTACTCCACAGAGATAGCGCACAATGTGTTTTGCTCATACACTAGAAGGTATCATTTATCCACATTTGTTGAGAAATGCTCACAAAACACGCTGGAAGTTCTATACAGCATAAACATACAGAAGGTTCCTACAGAACCAAACAACTTGGTACCACAAGCTTTCCTTTTACACCCCCTAGACTTACCATGCAAATACAGATAACTCAATGACAATACATTTTTTTTTTATTGGAATGGCATAATTAAAAGAGCTAGATGGATCCATCCTTTTTCCAGCCAGAGGTGGTACAATAATTGGTTCTTATCAATCTTGTAGTAAATCACAGACATGTGGTACCTGGCATACCTGTCTATTAAAATCCTGCAGAATGTAATCAGCATGTTTCTCTCAAAATGCAGCGCTATCCTTCCCACAATATTCTGCCTCAAAACAGTGTTGTGTATACCTTCATACAGAAAGTGAGGAGAAAAAGCTGCAAATGGACATTAAATTTTATGTCAGATAATAATTATAACTAAACATTTAAAACACTTGGGGAAATGAAGGCATAATAATTATTCATCCAGACATGTTGTTAGGCACTAAAATTACAAGTGCTTTCAACCTCCAAATTGTGCCTTTAAGGCATATTAGCATAGGTTGAAGGGGTTTGTCTTGATGCTATGACATGGAACAGCAAAGATCTTGCAGGTACAGGATGAAACTAGATGAAATCTGTTGCCATATCTGACTATTACAGCAATTCCATAGCAAGACTCAGATACAGAGAAAAGAGCAAGTGGGAAAAAAAATTCTGAAATGATTCTAGAAACAAATAATAAGAATGGGAAATTACAGAGTTCTTTCTTAAAGTAACAAAAGTGTTGACTAGAGAACTTTCAGACAAAACACATTGGAATTAAGGAATACTTCTGATACAGAATTGCAGAAAAGCCTGCCCTATAAAGGTCAAGAAAATATAGCACTAGAGGTGGTTAGAAAACTAGCTTGGATATCTGACACAAAGGTTACTTGTGGGGATGTAGGGAGTTGATAAGTGGGATGCTGTGAGCATTAGAATTTGCACTGTTGGGTTTGTTTGGGGCTTTTTTCTTCTCCTTTCTGTATTGATGACCTGGCAGAAGAAATGTGAAGAAAGGTGAGACAGTTTTTGCTGACACAAAAATGGGCTGGGGGAGTGAGTCAATACAAAAGTGAAAAGCAATATAGGTCAGAAAGTCTTAGGACAAACTAGGAGTCTGAATGGATAAAAGTGAGTTCCAAAAGTCAACCGAAAAATCATAAAATAATGAAGTAAGAGAAGAGAAACAGGAGATCAAAATTAATTTTCTTTTCACAGATCTCAATAGGGATATGATAAAATAAAACATACTGGCTTCTATAGCATTATGTGCATTATTGCTCATGTTGTTGTGATTCACCACAGTTAAAAGGCAAAACAAATTCTGAAATGGTTAAGCAGCAGAGGTGAGTCAAGGAAAGCACTCCATAACTAGGAAGCAATTCAGCCACTGGGATAACACCGGTAAGTCATGGTGTCAGAAAAGAAAGAATAGTTTAGAGTTGCTGAGTATACAACAAAGGAGAGCAACTTTACATGGTAAGACTGGGATGTGGAAAGCTTGATTATTTATAAAGCTAAGAGAAATTTTGTGGCTTTTTTCAAAAGTGAAGGCGATTATGAAGAAGCTCTATTAAGGTACACACAATCCTGAAGGGAACAGAAAGGAGAGATGCTGCAGGCTATCTGAGCTTGTGTTAAATAGAAGTACAAGGGGTTATGAACTTAAGCTGGGGGGAGAATTGGACACTAAAAGAATTTAGGTAGAGTTTCCTTGCACTGCTGCCCTTAGTGAAATAACCTACCAAGGCCAGACATTGTAATAAGCAGTATACAAAAAGAAATATTGGACAAGTATATTGTGGTGTGACTGTCCATTTAAAGCAGTATGGCAGCTCCATGAGGGTTTTCTGCCCTCAATTTGTCAGAAACTCTCCCAACTTTGCAAAAGTTTTAAGGCACTTAGTACCCTTTTGGGAAAAAAATAATTAAATGGGATAAAATGCTTGAATTTAGAGTATGCGACTCAAAAGTATGAGTGTACAATAAGAATATTGCCATGCACCATATAATACAAACCATAGAATAAATTACATTTTATATTAACTTAATTGCTGATGGTATGTATCAGGATGGAAAGTACTAGGGACTGAGAACTCCTGGTTCTTAGAAGGGGAACAACTTAGGGACTGATGTGTTAAAAAAAAAATTCTAAGTCTTTTACATTCATATTCCTTAGGAAAAACAACTTTGAGGTTAGGAATACAACCCTCAGTTTCCTTATCCAAATTTTCCTAGGTATCCCTTCCATAACTACCAGGATTACGGCAGACAGAATCTATTCACAAGGTGCTAACAAAACAGCACCTTTTTTATTCCTAACA
>QWTY01032198.1:0-33921 GCA_008033365.1 Pseudorectes ferrugineus | reverse complement strand
TCCTTCCTTCCTTCCTTCCTCCCCGCTGTATCCCATACATTCTCATGCTGCTTTTGACTCTCTCTGTATCCTCTGTTCTGTCACATTCATCTCCCTCAACCTGGAGTCCCCTCTTCCCTGCTCTAAGCACCCCTCTCACCTTGTACTTGCTACTCCAGAAGGAATGAGTTTATCCCTGAGTTCTCTTTGCTCCTGGCCTTTGGCAGCTCTTCCTCACTTCCAGGATTTGCTCTCATGTTTCAAGTGAGAGACCTCTGCTTTTTTAAGTGTGAAGGCACTGGCAAAGTTAGGTACATCAATCCTCTGTTTATTTACAGGTCAGGTACAGGACAGGCAACAGCAATCAGAGATTTCCTGTGCTGCTTTACACATCCCTGACCTCTGCAATGACCCAAACTTCTATGGAGGGTAAGAGTTAGCTCAAACTCTGCATCAGCTCAGCCCTTAGTCCACAGAATATCATGTGGGATGGCTCAAATATGCCAAATTTTGTGTTGTGATTAAGTGGAATTGCCCATGATCTATTAAGATCTGAGCAAATTACAGCCACATTAATTAAACATAGGCACTCTGGTTGAGCCTAAGCCACAGATGGCATCCCACAGATGGAATGCCACTCTTGATATTCACAGAGCCACTCAGCCCTTTAACTTCAGCTTGTGCTGATTAGTAGAGCAATTTATTTTAGGTGCAGCTATTGGCCTCTGCTGAGGAGAGTGCTGTTAAATGGATATCACTGACAAGGGCCCAGTATACAGAAAAAAGGTGCAATGGAGACCAGGGATAATGGAAACTCCAAAAGTTATCATCTGTTCTTCCACCCCAGCCTTTCAGAGCAGCAGGAAGGGAATTGGGCACTGAGTTCCAACTGATATTCAGCAACATTTGGCTATTTTACTACTTTAGGTGCTGTTTTTTAACTGATTGTAGCAGTGATCTGTTAAAGGATCTTATGATTAGGTCTTCTAATACTCAGTGTGGAGCTCTCTTATACCAGAAACACTCACTCTTTGAAGCTGAGTCCTAAAATCATCCTTGTCTCTCCCTCCAGAAGGCTCAAGTTATGGCTCACTAGGTTTTGTGTTGGCTTTTTGGCAGTGCTTGTGGGAAAGGTGCACAGCAGGGTTTATTTAGCAGGAATGGCTATTGGTGATAACCTAGAGTGGGGCCCCATTCTCTTAAGCACTGTGCATCTTCTGTGCCAAAGAGGGGAAGGATTATACAAAATAAAATTTCTTACATCCAGCCATGTGGAAGCTGATGCACGGATATGAAATGACTTTTCCAAGGTCATAAAAAAATCTGTGGCAAAGCTAAGACCTAGCACAAGACAGCCTGAGTTCTAGGCCAGCACAGTAATGTCAATTATAGTCATTAATGTCAAAGGAGGAGGAGGGAAGAACAGAGGAAGAGGATGGTGGGGAAGTATTTAACACTTTAGGGCATCCCGATTATGTGTGTAAAGATGTGTGGGATTCTAAAATCAAAATAGGTTTCTTTTCAAATACACCATCTTATTTCAAACATTAATTTTTAGAGAGGTGGGAGGGAATTTGCTATTACTGTCTTTAAAAGAAGCCAGCCTGTTACATTGGTAATTAACAGTGGTTCTGGAAAGGCTTGTGAGCTTTTACTTCATCTGCTATAAGGCCTCTGTTTTTACTGTAAGTGGCCAGGTTTGCCTGAAAATACAGTGTTTGTCCTGATAAAGGTTCATCTTCAGAAATTAGTTGAAGGTAGTTTGGAGGTTCTGGCGTGGGTTCTGTCAAGCTGCATCAGAGCTGGCTTGTGTCCTCCAGGCCTCTGTTGCTAAAGGCAGCCCTGGCCAACAACCACCACCACGTAATGGCACAGCTCTGGGAAGAGTGGGGAGCATGTTACTGCAAAGCCCTGGAAAAGCTGGAAGCTCACCTTTTGGAAGAAGAAGGAGAAGAGCAACCCAGTGCTTTGGCAGCTGTGATGTGGATGCACGTGTCTCCCTGCAGGCAGCATTGAGGCAAGAAATACCTGGGGACAAGCTGCCCTCATCTCATGAGAGAGGCATGAACTGAGTGTTTGAGACAAGGCATGGACTACAGAGATTGGAGGGCAGAGCACTGGAAAGACAATGTTTTCCACCTTCTCAGCAGTCCCTTCTCTCCACTGACATCTCCAGAGGACCATCTGCACTCCGTAATAGAAAGTCAAGACCCACCAGTTTAGAGCCGTGACGAAACAAGGGCGGTTCACTTTGGACTCCTGTCCTCTGCAGCTGAAGCGTATTTAGGTTCTTTCATGTGGGCTGTGGTTGTCCTGGGAGTGCTTTCTCTGCAAGCAGCTGTGGGGAGCACGAGCTTTCTTTAGTGCAGCATCTGCAGTTGCTCCTCGCTTGGCCAGCAATAGAAGGCTGTGGCTGTGTGTCTGTCCGTCGTCGTGTGTGCTGGCTCCAAGCCCAGACCCTTGGCCAGGACTGCTCCCACTTTGCTCCTCAGCAGTAAAATTTGCAATAAACCTCTTGCCCTTTTCATATTTCAGTGGACTTGACTGAAACAGAGTTGAAGTTGTCTTGGGCAGGGGCTTGTGCACCTAGAGGGACGTTTCTCCAGATCACTGAATATCAACAGTACCAGTGTGCAGACCTGCACTGGGGCCAGAGGCTGCAGACCTGAAGGTTGGGCTGAAAGAAAGACTGTCTAGTTTCATGGTGGGAGATGTCTTGATAGCAGTGGACAATTTACTTCTCTTTAAATTTTCTGTCTGTTTGGAGGATTTCTTGCAGTCGGGGCTATGAACTTCTTCAGCTGGTTTGGAGAAAAATAAAAGATGGAAAAATATGTTTCAGAAAAAAAATAACTAAAATATTTTTATTCCTACAGGAAACTAAGATGTCAAGTTTTCATTCATACTCTGAATAAAATCTGTGAGATGTTGGAGTTTCCAGTAGTAGGAAAATTCTAAGTTATGATCAGTTCTGACTGGAACTATGCTTTTCTTTTCCACTTCAACCTTGTCTTCCTAGTTAATTCTCATTTTCATCCTGAATTTTTTAGGTCAGAACTTAGCTGAACTTGACCAGGTGATTTTGCCTGCTTTACTGGATACCTGCAGCCTTCTGGGGATCCCTTAATCCCATATCTTTTGAAAGAGCTGTTTCCTGTCAGTATGTTTCTTTGATAAGCTGTTGGGGTGCTCTCCTGGGCTTAATGTTCTCAGACAGTGAGTCCTTGATCTTGGTCAGCCTGAAGCTCTGCCACTGTTAGTTACCTATCAGAGTTTTGCCCCGAGACATATTGAAGCCTTTGGAAGGCATCTCATAGTTTCATTGTTTATGTAATTAGAACTAAGTTAATTGTTTTCAAACTAGGGAACAGCCTTAATTTTTTTTTTCTGCTCTCCATCACTTCTGAATATACAGTTTTCTATACAAGCATCAGCAAAATTTATTCCAGAATGTAATGACTTTTACTATCAGGAGTATTTTATATAAATTCTCATAATATAGATTCCAGTATAAGGCTTAGCCATCTTTTCCTTTGGAAAGCATTTTTCTGTGCGTTCTTCCCCAGCTTGATAATATTGGGTGATCTCTACCTTGCCAAAAGTGTGCTGTTGGTTTAGCTGGCTGTTACTGGTAATTACAGACTTCTTTGGGTTGTCTCTACAAGAATCACTGGATAGAGAGTGGTGAAATTGAGAACGCTGAAATTTTTCCTTTAAAAATATTATTGTGCTTGGAAGTTTTCACCATCTGCTTTCCTTGACATGATGAGGGGCAATATAAGGACATTAGGAGAAAACCATTACCTCAGAAGGAGGTAATGATATGAAAGGGAGAGTTCCAGTGTTTTATCAGAGAGCTCCTGAAAACTGGGGAAAACCAAAATCCTTTTCATTTTGAAGTAACCATTTCATAAAAAATTCACCAGTCTGTCCCATCTGTGTTGATAGCAAAGCTTATTGATTATCTCCCTGTATTCATGTTGCCCTTCCTGACCCTATTTAATTTAGATCCTGTGTGGGCACTTATCTTTGTGGTCACTGTGGTTTAATGTTAGTGACTGGAAATTGATACACAGAGCTGGAGTCTTCAGCACTGGCTTGCAGCCTCAGGAGCCATTAGGCCCTGTCACCTTTGGTCACCATCTCTTCTGTCCTGTCTCAGGACTGATAAGCTTCCTGTTGATACGATGATATCCAGCAGCATATCATTATGCTGTTGGAAAGAGACTTTCCATCATTTCTTATCTGTCTGTTTAAATCGTTATGCCCATGGGCACAGAATGATAGGAAAAGTGGGAGTGGCTTTAAACTGGAAGAGGTTTGGGTTAGACATTAGGAAGAAAGTGTTGAAGGGCAAGTTGGATGGGGCCCTGAGCAACTTGATCCAGTGGGTGGCAACTTGATCTAGTGGAGGGGTTGGAAATAGATGCTTTTTAAGGTCATTTCCAACCCAAACCATTCCAGGATTCTGTGTTCCTATGATGTGATGAAACACAGGGGGCCTTCACCACCAGAGCCTCACAGCCGATGCCTGTGGGGTGTTTTCCTCCTCTTCCAGCGTGCTGCTGCACAGCCACGTTTACTTTGTGGGACTGGAGCGAGTAAACTCAGCTCCACACACAGAAGTCCTATGCATCCAGCTCTGAGCTGGGGGAGGATAAAGCCCAGGATTGTGCTATCCGTGCTCAGAAGCACTGAGGCGCAGCCGGGCGTCCAGGGGAGCTGCGGGTTTGTTTAAGGCGGTGGATTTGGCCAGCGTGGGGCAGGAAGCAATCCCGAGGCGTGGGCTGCCCGTGCGTGCGGGACAGTGCCAGGAGAACAAGGAGGCTGTTATAAAACAGGCCCCGGCAGAGAAAAGGTAGCGCTGCGAGACTTCAGAGGGGAGGTTGTTTCACGGGAGAAGCTGGCCTGTGGCAATGAGCCTCGGGAGGCTGAATGCACCATCAGAGGAGAAGGGATGAAGTGAGCTGTGAATGAAGTGGCTGTGAGGCTGCGAGGTTATTGGTTTGGAAGTGTCCCCCACAAGGCGGGTCTCCCGAGGAGTGTGTGCCCATGGGGGCTATACAGCCCTTAGCAATACCTTGGCTGGATGCTGTTAAATAAGGTTTTAAGAATCAGAAGACAAAGCATTATAGACTGGAGGGGCTGGGACTGCAAGACTGCTGCAAAGGAGTCTTTCTTCCCCTGCCTGCAGGCTGCCGAGCGCAGCGGGGCCCTGGTCTGTCATTAGAGCTTACTCAGAGCCACTTCAGCCCAAATCACCAATATGATGGTTGACTGGCAGGGGCTTTGGAGGGGGAAAACGACAATTACAAGCTAAATGGAAAGGAGAAAATAATGGAAAAATGGAAGTTATAGAACAGAACTGACCACAGAGTGGAAGGGACTTTGTAGAAACTAATAAAGCATCATTACCTTTGCTAGAAGTACATGGAGGACTGCAGCGGTAGAATGTGAATCATAAAAAGTTATGCCTGCCCCATGCCAGCTGTAGCCCTTGGATCAGACCATGCTGGCCTTTTCTATCAGCCTTTTCTCTGTTCTTCCACAAAAAAAGAGAGGGGAACTCGTTGCTGTTCCCGGATTCTGCCGGTTCCCCTTCTTCCACTCGATAGCATCATCATTCAAATACATCTAATTCAATTTTTCTACCATTTCCTGAAGAAAGGTAGTCTCTATAAACTCTGAATCCCCTGGGCTGTCAGAGAGTTGAGGACAGGGGACAAAGTTAATACATTTTCACTTTTCTCTAGATAGTTTTTAAATTTCATTTTTCCTTAAGAATATGTATTCAGTGACCCCTCTTGCTTTTCCACCAGAGATCTGATTACCTTGTAGCAGTCCAACATAGTTTTCTACGGGTATTTACCAAGGCATAAGAACTAGAGATAGAAATAAATATACTTTAAACTACTTCAGCTGTAAGAATGTATAGAAGACCTTATTTACTGTGAAATTAAACAAGGACAGATACCTGTTTACAATCCCTGGCGTGAAGCCAGCAAATGTGTTTCATTACTATGGCTAGAAACAAAAACATCCTCTACAGACATTTTTTTGACCAAAGTAAAGGAATTCAAAGAAGTGGAATGACCTGACTTCTTGTATTAGACTGAAAACTGAAAGCAGGGAAAATAGGATGATTTGGTTAAAAAAAAGGTCTTGAATCATGTTCACAAACAAACTTCTCAACAAACACTAACTCGTTCCATGGACATGCATTTTTACTGAATATTTGGGAAGAAAAGCTTGAAATGCCAACAATTATTCCTTTAAAAAAAGGGAAAACAAAGAAGAAATAAAGAAGCCATTAGCTAACTGCTGTGTGTCAGCTGGTGAGCTTGATCAGCAGTGCGTTTTACAGGGTCGTGCACTGTCATTATAGTAGTTGATTGTCCCTCAGAAATAAAATATTAGCACGCATCTGACTGCAGAAGTTCAATAATAATAGCAGATAGTGGTGATGCATTGCAACCAGGGACAGTCAGCAGCAGTAGCAAAGGACTGACTAATTGTCTGTTTGAGGCCCATCTTGTCCCACTTAATTTAGCCAGCTGCCAAGAAGTGCTTTTATGTTCTATTACAGATATCTGAGTTTGGATGGGTGCTCTGACTTCCTCCACTCTGTCCATGTCTTCCTCGGCATAGATAATCATGACTTTTAATGCCACCCAGGGAAGTCTTGCCCACTAGGCAAACTACTGATTCAAAAGCAATTGCTAAGCCAAGGGCCTTGCTTTAGGATGCTGCGCATGGGATGTTTCTCTGCTGCAGCCCTGAATGTCTGATGCACATCTACACTGTGAACTCAGAGCAGAGAGGGTTTTGTGGTTGTGTGTTTGTTTTTGGGGGGCATGGGATTCCTGTATGGAAAAAAACCCAGATGAGCAATGATAGGGCAGGGTGTGCCAGCAAAGGATTATTGTCCTGAAACCACAGAATCATGGAGTGGTTGGCAGGGACCTTAAAGATTTAGTTCCAACCTCACTGCTGTGGGGAGGGACAACTTCCACCAGTCCAGGTTGGTCAGGAAATTGAGTTCTGCATTTCTGATTGACATCCTGCTTACCTTTCCGTCTACTTGCCTGTACATTCTTGGTCTCCCTAGCCCTAGTCCTGATAATTTTCTTCTTTGGTCTCTTGTGGGTTGGCAGTGCTGCTGGGCTCAGGGCTGCAGGTTAGCTCTGCCACTCTCTCAGCCACACAGGCATCAGCTGCCTCCTGTTTAAACCCCCTGCAACTGGGGGAGCCCTGCTGCAAGAGAGGACTCATTGTCACCGGCACAGTGTGTGCTAATGAGTCTAAATATCTTCTGGAGGAAGCTCATGGCTTTCCAGCACACAGGGTGGGCGGAGTGCTGTATCTCATGGTGTCAGTGTCCCCTTTGCTGGGTCGGGCTTGCTGAAGTGCACGTTTCAGTGGGAAAGGGAAGACAAATGGATAGATTTCTAATTTCTTGCCTGTTCCTTCCACAAACAACCCTTCCCTGGAGCCTGGAGATTTATCACAGCTGAGAGGGAATTCTGTGGCAGCTTCTTATTAAAATATTGGCAGCCTATTACTGCTCCTTACATATGATGCAGATGGATCACCGACTGAAACAGTGCTGAAAGGCAGCTCTGTCTGAGGTGAAATGCTCTTTGTCCATCACTGCTACCTGCACTTTTCCTCACTGGAAAGCAGATTTTAAATTTTTTTTTTTATACTTTGCCTACCTCAGCAAATCAAGATCCTGAAAGTTATTCCGGAGGCTCCCTTATCTTTTAACAAATATCTATGGTCTGTGGCTGTCCTGACCTTGAATTGGTTACCCGTGCGTTTCTCACATCAAGATTAGATTATTGCCACTGCCTCCTGACAGCCTGGCCTGATAAGACCCTGTACAATTTCCAGCTGGTGCTGAATGCTGCTGCCAGGCTCCTGTAATAGAGAGATGAGCTCCACATTTCACCTCTGTCCAAAGCGCTGTGTTATTTGCCAGTTAAGCAATATATCGACTTGAAGAGCTCCCTGTTAAAGACGAACTGCACTTTTTACCCACACTTACGCCCGTGAGTGCTTTGAGAAGTGAGATGAAAGCACAGGTGGGAGCTGCCTGCCCCGTGTTATGGTGCTGGGAAGGGCACTTGGCACCTGGCCTCACATCCCCTGCATTAGTGATGGATTATTTGTGGCTCACCTCTAAACAGGATGGCATGAGTGCAGCCTGTTTTCTCCTATATATTTTTAATTTCCTCACCTAACAGTAAAAGCCTGAATTGGTACCAGTGATGTCCTGGCTGCCCTGCCCTGCCCTGCCGAGTGGTCTCTCCTGTGTTTTGTGGAATTGGATGCAGGAGCTGCTGCTGGTGGGGCTGGAAGCAGGAGGGGCTCTGTGGCCGAAGGCAGCAGTTCTGAGCCCTGCACTCCGGAGCTCAGCTCGCTCACAGCCTGCTCGAGCAGACCGTGTGGATCAGGGAGAATCACATCCCATACACCACGGATTGTTACTACAAACACCATGAGCCTGCAGGAAATTATACGGTGCCAGGTGAAAAATGAGTGGTAGGGGGTCTTTACAGGAGAAAGAAGTGCAGGGAATGGTTGAAATGTGTTATTGTGCACAAATTAATAAAAACCAAGGTGGGCGAAGGATTTCTTGACTTCTTAGCATTGAGATGTTCCCTTTTTTTCTGTATTTAAAAATATTTTCAGCTGCTGTGGTTGGTTGGAAAAAGGAAACTAGGTTTTGGCATTAAAGCTGTTGATGTTCTTCCTTGATTCTTTTTTTTTTTCCTTAGAACTATGAAGTTTTACATCCTTGATATCTGGGACATACTGAGAGAAAGGAGGAACTGCAAGTTTTTACAAATAATTATCCTCCCTACTTCCCCTGGGCCGACCTCTTTGCTTCCTGCTCCAAATAGGCTAAATGAGCCTCTCTCCCCCAAATAGGGATTAACCCCTCTTGCAGTCTGCCAAGGGGCTGATGGATTTTCCATCACCAGAAACTTTCAAATCTTTTCTTAAGAGACGTGTTATGGGTTAAATAAATGTTTGTTTGTTTGTTTCTTTTCTGTGTGTGTGTTTTTTCCCCCAGCGGTCAGACTTACAGGCAAAAGTGGATCCTCCAGGCTGTTTAATCTTTGATAACAATAAAATGCCAGTGATTGAAACAAGGTGGATGTCTCTCTTCTGTCCCTCGCTGGATCCTGAGGACACACTGGTGCTTTCACAACACTGAGCTTGAGGCTATGTAGGATTCAGTATTGCTACTCCATGATTGTACAGATGCAGGTAGAATGAGTCCTCACTGAAAATGAATTTTGCTGTCCCCCCAAGAGGGGTTTTATGTTGTTAACTACTTTATACTAACTGGGAACTTTCTATCTGCCATTAGTTGCCAAGGCAAAAGTGAAATACCACAGACTTCATGGAGTTACTTCTCCCTCTTCAAGGTTGTAATTCTGCAAGGGAGGAAGGGTTCTGTGTTACTTCTGTTGTTTGAACCTGAAGAGTGGAGAGGGTGGTCAGTGAAATACAGATGTGTGTCTCTGGTGAGAATCCCTTGGGATTATATCAGTGAGCAACAAGGTAGGGAGAAGTTACTAAAAATTATGTGGAGGTGCTTTGCCTTAACTTCCTCTGCACATCTTTTACCAGCTTTCATAGCTTTTACAATCCAAAGACTTCTCTTAAATATTAAAAAAGCAAAAAAAGGAGAAATGCTTCTAAGCAGATGAGCTCAATCTGTTTCAAGAAATATCGTGTTCACCAAGCATATGCACAGTACTCAAATTAGCTAATTTCTTCTTAGCAATGATAGCTCTAGAATGCCCTTGACCTTCCAAAGAGGAGAAATTTGTACTACTGCAGTCTATAGGATTTTAATATTAAAAGAGGTTAAATAGCAAAAAGTAGAAAGCTCTTTGCTTCCTCTTTGGTAAGAAGTGAGCTAATGCCAGCAATTTCCATGGCAACTGCAAACAGACTGTCCTGTTCACTTCCATGTTATAAATAAAACAAAAATATTCTCTAAATTACATGCTGTGCCTACATGTATTTGCTATCACCATGTTCAGCAGACACTGGGAAATATTTCTGTACACATTTGTAAGAAAAGATTACAAGATTTATGCAAACTGCGTAGCCTTGGTGGGCTGTTTTCCTTTGAGGAAATAATAAAAATAGCCTCAAAACAATGCCATCCTTTTTATTGCTGATACTCTCTGAGTTTCACAAATAATTACAAGTCCAAAACCTATACCTTTCCAGCAGCTAGCATACACAATAATAAACTTGCAGGAGCACAGTTTTAAACAGGAGCAAAAAATAATTTAAAAGAGGGTAGGTGATGACTGGGACTTTTCCTTTATATTTCTAATGGGGTGCACACAACAGAAGGATGGTGGCTTTGTGTTCTAATTTTGTACATACTCCAGCAGACCAGACCTACTTTGTGTGCTTTCACTGCACCTTGCATTCTGTTCTGTTCTCTAACACTGAAAACTGGCTATTTGAGTTCACAGGAACTCTTCAGGGCAAGCCTTCCTCCTCCCCTTCTTTAGGTCTGGGAAGTGTCTTCCCCATGTGTACAGCTACAGGGCTCCGACAAGGCTTTGGAGCAAGGGATAAAGCACATGAGCTTCTTGTGCAAGAGCAGCTCAAGAACTTTTCTTGAGATTCCTCAGCCCCAGGTGGCGTTCAGGGAGAGGGCAGGGCCTGCAGAACATCCCGGTGCTGCTCACTGCCTGCTCTGGGAGGGGAGGTCTGTTTTTGACTGTGGGGTGAACATCCCAAATGCCACTTCCCAGCCGTAAGAGAAGGACTGGGAGATGTGAGACAAGCTCTTTGAGACAGCTGCTGCTGTTAACTCAGGACTGAGGTGACCTTGGAGGAATAAGCAGTGCTGCTAAAAGCAGAAAGGTGCATTAGGCAGAACCTGTCACTCTCCATAGGGCTTTTGCTGGCACTGCCCTGTCCATTTGCTGCTGGTTCAGAATTCAGCAGTGCAAATGCTCACTGGCCAGAGATGCTGACATCCTACTGTGCTTCCAGTCTGCTGGCTGAGCGTGGATGAGCAGATCACTTGACATTATGGGTTTTTAAAGCACTTTTGAACACTGGCCTTGCCTCTTTTCACACGCAGGTTCTGGGGCTAAGTTACATCATCAAGCATGTGTGTTCACATGTTGAGACACTGTGAGATGTAAATGCTGCAGAGGAGACAAGTTTCCACTAGTACCATTGAATTATATCTATCTCCTAACTTAAACTAGAAAACTTTGGCCTGTCTTATTGCTTTCAGGGAGAAATGTCCAAAAATGTATTATTCTTCCCATGCAAATGTTTCTTGGTTTTTCAATCTCTTTATTACAAGAAGTTGTTAGGTTTGGTTGCTGAGGTTAGTTGCATTTTACTGTGCTTGTATGTGTGTAAAGAAGGACACAAGCAGATATAGATTTGTTTTTGTATCATGTATTTTCATTCTTGTTAGAGCTTCCACAGGTTGAACAGAGGTTGCAAATACAGCATAATAAACACCTTGGCACAGCAGTGAGGATATAATAGATTCTGTTTATTAGAGATGAAAAATTTTTTTCAATTAAAATTGCAGGCAACGTTTCTAATTATGGTACAAATTATTTCAAGTGTATTTTGCTTCGTTAAAAATCTGTGTAGGGGACAGTGCTACACTTGAATCAGAGCTGGGAATCCAGCTGGGAATGTGACCCCCTTGATCCCATCACTCGGGGATATTTAAAAGCACAATTGAGGGTGAGGCAGAGGAGGAAATGTCTCAATTTTCTGTTATTCAGTGTTGAATCCTGCCTCATGCCAGGCTTGACTCAGCCGCCTCAGGTTCCACCTTCTCCTTGCTTGCATTGGAGATCCCTGCTATTTACACTAAAGATCCCTGCAATGCTCTTGAAATTATGCTGACAATTTTAACTGTTTTTGTAGTGTCAGACACACCATATGCTAGTCTGTGAGTTTACACTGATTTTTTAACTTTAAAGGAATAGGGAGATGGTGAGGACCTCTGCTACTACTGTACCTTCAGTAGGGGAGGAGCTTCCCACATTGTTACCTGTGCCATATGAAGTGAAGGCTGGTGAGGATGCTCATGGTTTGGTCAAATTGGGGTAATTTTGGGGGCCAATTAGGGATTCCAGTCCCCTGACACGGTGCAGAAGATGCTCTGTGGCACTGATCTCAGTGATTTGTTTGAGGTGGGCACTCTCCTGATGCTCCAAGCTGCCTGTGAAGGGGTAGAAAAGGGAACAATATGATCTGGATGATGCTGCAGGGTGTTATTCAGCAGAGAGCTGTGAATGGGGGAAGAGATTTGAAATATTGTCCATACCCCATTTCACTGCTTCCAAACACATTGTCAGGGCTCTGAGGGAATTAATGAGCCTTAATGGCTCTGTTCAGCCTCACCTGGAACTCACACCTCTGACAGAGGTGCCATTTAAGCTCAAGTTTGTGCCCTCAATCTCTACATGAGCTTTGCTGTGGGTGATCCCACCTCCTTGGTGCTGTGCTGTAGGGATCTGCTCTCAGGGTTGGACATCCTGAATGTACCTTGTCGATTGTTTCTAGGCCTGTATTTGGTGTCTGTTTCTGGATGGACTTTGGACCCATGTTGTAGCCCTGTCTCCAGCCCTGCCTATGCCTCTGGGTCCATTTATTCCTGATTAGACTCCCTGCTTTTCCCCTGGATCTGGTGCACCAGCTGCCTGGACTTGTCTCGGGCTATGGATAGACACCAGGATCCATCTCTGCCCACCACGTCCAGACTCTTTGGGGCTGTGCCTGTTGGTGAGAGCACTGCCAGGGCTAGATCACCCTTGCTCCTGGGTGTTCCTGCCTGAGGAGCAGCCATCCCTCGCTGCTCCCTGGCTCTGCAGAGCTCTCTGCTCCCATGACCTTCCCAGCTGCCTCCCCGTGTGCCATAACAACCAGCAGGGCTGTGATGGCTGCATCCAGCTTACTCTGGACCTCAGGGTGGACGGATGGCAATGTGGTAACCAAGGACTGGCTGTAATGGTGACCAGAGATCTTGCTGTTTGCAAATATGACTAAAGTCAATCATCTTACTCCGTAAATAGCTGAGAGCCCAGGGCCTCCTGAGCTCTCCTGCACAGCAGTAGGCTGCACACCAGGTCTCCCCTTGAGGGGACATGTCACAGGGTTACTCCTTGAGGATGAGGGGTTCCTTGCCACAGCAGATTCTTGGTAAGTGATTAATAGCATGCTAAACTTTGAAATCTTAGCTGGATGATATAAAGGATTGATTGTGCACATATAATTCCTTAGACTTAAAGCATTGAGCGAGTCTAGGACTAAGTCTGGATCCAGCTGCACCTGAACTCCCTTTTGAGAAGCTGTTTAGGACACAAGGGGGTCTTTTCTGAACCTCATGACTGAATGGGAGGGTTTCCCTGACAGTTTTGTTTCCTCTACACAGTAAATACTCAGGTGTATCTTGCCATCAAATTTCGTTAAACCACTGTCTCATTTGCTCTCACACTTCATTAAATTGCTGGTTTATATCAATGAACATGTTGCTGCTCCTCCCCTGTGAGTGAAGTGTGGCACTCCATGCATGACACTTGCCCATCACTTCCCAGTGTCCGTGTCCTCACCAAAGTGCTGTTCCTGCCACCCTTGAGTTGTCTCCTGAGGGGATATTATCTACCATAAACCAGGACCTCTGTGTTTAAGTGCCCAGACCATCTCCATCAGAGTTAGAGGGAGTGTGAGTCTCAGATCTCAGCACATGGTTTGTCCCTTCTGTCCTGGCATTGTCACTTCTCATAAAAGACCAAGCACCTGTGGGTATCACTTGCCCTGGAGTCTGCCACTGGACAGTAGGATGCAGACTGGGTTGTTCCTTCTTTGCTAGGTAATGATGTTTTGTTAACCCCTCCATGGAGTTCTCTTCTTGCATTATGTGGTTGGGATGGGGAGAGTGGTGAGGACATCTGATCCTTTATCTTTATTTGGGGAGATTTAAGTAATTGACATATCTCAGAGGGTATCAAGGGAAAGGGGAAAAAAAAAAGATCCTTCAAGCCTCTCCAGTTGCTAAGAGATGAATGCTTCAACTTTGAAAGCCTCCATCCATGCAGGGGATATTATCCTGGTAAATTGGACTTTCAAATCTGGCAGAAAGGGAAAAAAGGTGATGCCCAAAAAATACAGATCGTTTAGGTGATTTGGTTTCAGAGACTTCTGTTCTCCTGCTCTAGGAGGGCAGGGGGCTGCTCTGGCTAGTGAACATATGTGACCACATTATGTGTAATAAGTTCACTTGTGAGCGTTTTGCTCCTGTGCTCACAGCTTGGCCAGGTGACCCCCTTTCTTTCCTTCTTTCCGGCACAGTTAATTTTTAACTCATCTTTTGTGTACGAAGCCTGATTATGTAGTCAGGCCGTGTGTAGCCCTTGCTTTGAAGCCCAGAGCAGGTTTGTATGCAGATGGAGTGCACGATCGAGTAGCAGTTTAAAGTTTTATACCCACGGGACCTGCAAGCCCCCCTTGCAAGATCCCTCCCCCGACTGGCACAGGAGGGTGAAGCACAGAGCCTGCTCATCTGTAGCATTTGTGTCTGGAATAGCTGCTGCCTCACTTCATAACTTCTCTGGTCGTGTAACTCTCTTCAAAAGCACTGCTGTTGATTGCCCATCAAGTGAAGCTTTAGGGAGGACGCTTTAAAGGCTGTGACCTCTTCTCTTTTTGATGCTCAGACTCTCTGCATCACATGCTGGCAGGGGAGTAAATACTAACACTATTGCACTGCTCCTCTCACCAGCCCTGGGATGCTCATGGCGTGTTTTGCAGGGGGTTGCAGGCAAACATCCGAGCCCCCTGTGCTCTCCCCAGTGTGTAAAATGGTCTGGGAGGTTGGTGTGTGCCCAGACTGATGCTGGTCATGGTGCTCTCATTGACATTTCTGTGCTGCAGGGTGTCCTACTTACAACACTGCTCTGCTGGGCCGCAGTCAACCAGCTGCAAAGCTTGTGTTTGCAGAGCAGTGTGGAGCAGGATTGGGATCTGGAGCTTCTGAGTCCTGCACTGTCCTGGGGGCAAAGCTTTTGTTGCCCTGGAGCTTTTGTGGTCTCTGACAAATGATGTCCTTGCAGAGACAAACCCCTAGAGCTGTAGCTTGGACACAAAGTGTTGGCAGTAGCAGCTGATTATTTGGCAAACAGGGGTTTCAGTCTCAGCCACAGCTCACCAAGAGGTGCACTTGCACATGGTTGATTTGAAAGTATGGAAAGGACCCAGAGTCTCAGATGTGTCGACGTAAATTCTGCCACTTGTGCCATATTAAACACCTACATCAGGTACGGGTTTGAGTGCAAAGACTTCACCTTGCTGAGTTCTGGCTCAGACAGTCACCTTCAGACTTTTTCTTAAAGGCACAGGAAATGACAAAACCTAATGGATTTGCAATATAAAATATACAGAATACAAAAGATCATAGAATCCTAGAACTGTTAAGGATTTAAGATGACCAAGCCCAAGTATCAATCCAGCACCACAAACATGTCCACCATTATCCATGTCTTCAAGTGCTATGTCCAGATGTTGCCTGCATCTCACAAACTCAGAGTAGCTTTGGAGAATGACCAGTAGTGGCCATCTAAACTAGATGCTTTTTATTTTATTTGCTAGACGGAACTTAAAAGGAAAGCTAGAAAATACATTTAAAGTGAAAAGGAGAAGATGCATGAGAAAAGGGAATAAGAAGGGGGATTTTGATCTTTAGTCGGTGTTTGCGAATGAAGTTGAAAGAGAGCTAATGTCAGAGACTCTTCCTGAGATAGTTTCCTTTCAAGAACAGGACAGAGGGTCAGCCTTGTCATGGTGGCCTAGAAACTAAAGGAGGAGGTGAGTATCATAGGCTGTGTGTTAGAGTTCATGCTTTTCAGGTCACCTGTCCTCCTGGGACTTGTGTTGGATAAGGTATCCTGCGAAGCGGTGACAGACCCATCCTGTTGCTATTTTGCTCGCTGGTTTCCAGCATACCCAGTTTGGGCTTGTCACACTGGTCCCTGCCCTTCCTGTTTACCAGGTGTGATCCAAACTCAGCCATCCCTGAGCAGAGTCCCTGACCTTCCTGTTTAGGTGAACTAAATCAGTCAGTAAGTTTCATTGACTTTCCTGTGCAAAGTCACACAAGAGGCTGATTTTCATTTCTCTTGGACAATACTGCACTGCCACGTGTCCAGCCTCATTCTTTATGCTGTTCTTACTGTGCAGAGAGCTCTGCATATTCACCTGGAGAAGAACCAGCCCAAAGCATTCTAGTTTTCCAGGAAATTAAGACTCAAAGCCAAACTTTTGCAGTCTTTTTTCCAGCTTTTTTTCCCACTTTCCTCTGCTGCTTAATTGGAATCTCCTGTCAGTGTGCATTCCTAATAGACTTTTGTGAACACGGGTCCTGAACCCTACAGGGTAATGTAAAACCATTGCTCTGTGCTGTCTGTAACAGATGGGAAATGTAATCTTCTGGGTCCTGTGACAGCGTTTGCTCATTATTATATGAACAATGAGAGAAGAAACATAAAAGGTGCAATGTACATTTATTTCCTGACACCTTGTTTAAAAGGCAATGGGCCCAATTCCTACTCCCTGCAAGAGCTGCTGGGAACACTTTGGTGCAAGAGACCTCCAACTAGAAAGGACGATTGCTTAATATGACTGAGATTTATTTTTTTAGTAGTCTAAATTTCTCTCACCTTCTACCTTTTAATATAGCTTGTCCTTCAGGCAGCTTTGAGTACTGTTGTGCATTTGTCAAAGAGTGGGTGGCAAGGCAATTCCTACAATTAAGTGAATCTTGGGACATATGTCTCAGAATCTTTTTAGCTTGAAGTTTTGCTTCTGTCTCAGACCTGAAGATGAGCTGCAGGGCTTTTTCCAGCTGCTTTTTCTGTGTGTGTGAGATTTATTTATTTTATTTTATTTTTCAAAGACATCTCTTCCTGAAAACCTCCGTCATTCTCTCACCTCTGAGGCTGTAACAGGAGAAGACCTATAAAGGATACTTTTACTGGGGAAAACGTCTTCAGACTCCATCTTTTGACTTAGAATATGGAATCTGTTGGGATGCAATCAATCTTGTGATGAAAGTGGATGGAGTATTGCTTCTTTGACACAGTTTGTGTGCAGTTATCACAGAATCATCAAGGCTGGAAGAGACCTTCAAGATCATCTAGTCCAACCATATCAGGTCTATGATGTTAAAAGCACTGGGGATTCAGACCAGACTTACTAAATATCAAGCAAAGAAGCCTTAACTATAGCTAGACCAACCAGACGAATAAAACACTGGTGTCACCTTTTCTTTTGCTTTCTGCAGGTGCTGAAGTAGCTTGAATGACAGCCTCCAGAGAACAGAAAGAACCCAAGTAATGTATTTTCCTGTTGGACAATGCCTTCCCTCTTCTCCTTTACTGTGTCCTTTTCTGCCCCTGACCTGTCTGCTGGCAGCAGGCCAGCTATAAAGTCCCTGGTATCCGATCTTCTGCTATCCTCTTACCTTCCCTGCCCCAGCCTGCAGATCCCCGTGCTATCTGACCCTGTTTGAAGTCTCGGTGTGATGGACTCCATTTCCCTATCAGCCCTGCCAGTCTAGCTGGTTTCAGCATTTCAGCAATCTTCTATGTGGGTTGTTGCATTACCCGTAAGGAGTGGAGTTTCATGCTGGAATTATTATGCCCTACTTATTTTTAATCCCTCTCCACCATCAGCACCTTTGCCAAAAAGTGGAGTCAAGTTTTGCAAGCATTGCTTTGATCTGGTTTGTACCTTAGGTAACATCTGTATCAGCATTTGCATATTGATTCCTGGTGGAAGGGTTCACAAGCCAGATTGCCTTTAAACAGCAAGAGCTGTTTTCCAATAATAATTTCTTTGTCTACTAATAAACACACAGACATACACACAGGCACACCTGGGTTTTGGACATGCTTACAGCAGTTCCCTCCAATCCTGCCGTGTCTCTTTGTTTTAAGGGAAAATGAATGACACTGGATTCTGATCGGGAGAAGGCAATTCATCCCAGTTTTATTTGAAGATCTTTCTAAAACAAACATGGCTAATTTGAAAGCCTAAGTGCTTCAGCTATCAAAAGTGTTTAGCTCATCATATTTCTTAAGTCCCAGCTAAATCCCACGTAATAAATGTGCCGTGTAGGTATTACCCTTTCTCTTTGCTATTTCACCCAGGATGAAGCCAAAACCATTGTTCCTTTGAATCCTGTTTCCAGAGGGAGGTAACATCTCCTGTGAAAACTGCTCTTTTAGGGTGGTGCTGGCTGGAGACAGATGTGTATTACAGTGCCACCACAGCTGTGCTGTGACATGTCACATCACGTACTGGTAATTAAGGAGTAGCATGTCGGGTCACCTTGGTACAGTAAATCCACTTAGCAAGTTTTCCCTGAGAGGCTTTGATACTACCCTAACCAGCCCCTCCATGCAGAAATCAGTAGATCATTTTTAAAGCCTTCCCTTCCCCCATTTTCTCATGTTGCTGTGTATTTATTTCTAGTTACTAGTGTAGGAGTGCTGGGGAGGAAGGGAGGAAGAACACCATAAAACCCGGGCTGTTTGTATTTCATAGATCTAATTACGGCATCTTGACATGGAAATGTATACAGGCACGTGAATGTGTATTAGAATTAGGCAAATACAGCACAAATATATCCATGTATGTCCTTCCAAATGAGCTAAACCAACTGAAATGTCAGTGATTGATTTTCTAGTGGCTACAATTGCAGCCTTGCTTATTGGTTTGTTTGTGAACAGATGAGAAAGTGAGATTTTATCCCTCCATAATTTCTGCAGAAAGGAGAAATTGTAACAAATATACAGTAAATAATTATCCATGAGAGTGTTTGTACAAGAGATGATGCTATGGCCTTTCTGAAATTTACTTGTAGCTTGGGGAGTTCATAAGGAAAGAGTGAGAGCATGGATCTACCCATGGGCAGTGATAAAGTTGGGATCATGCAGTGTCCCTCACCTTTGACAGTGTGTTATTTCTACTGCTCTTGCAAAGAAACAATAACCTATTCTATTCAAGAGTCTGAAATTTTTCCTAAGATTTTTTTAAAGGCCTTGTCTGTTCACATCCTGTTTGGGTGGTGGGTGTAGCAAAAGTCAGTGTCTTCTCCTGAAATGTGACGTGAAACCAAGGAACTCCCTGCTGCAGGATGTTCTGGTTGCTGGGAGTTCATATAAGCTTATGGGGAGGTTGGACAAGTTAATGGAGAAGAAATGCATGCAGATTTAGTAACCACCAGCAAAGCACCTCAAACCCCTCTGCTGCTGGAAGTCTGAGCCTCAGGCTGCTGGTGATCAGGGAAGGCTTCTTGAAGTGTGTCCATGCCCTGTTTTAGAATTCTCCCCTATATATCTGCTTTAGTTCATTGATGGAGACAGGTTACCACTCTTCCCTGTACAACTTTTCCATTCCTGGATCCTGTGAGGGAACTGTGAGGTCTGTTAGTGAAGCTGGGATGCGTGAGCTGTTGTGTCCAGCCAGCACACATGGGTCACTATGCAAGGAAATATTTTAAATCTTATGTAACCCCTTCTGGGGACAGGTTTAAGTTCTCTCTTGGATCAAGGCAGACTTGAACAGGCTATTTGTGAGCTAGTTACAAAATGCAGCTTGCATTCCTAAACTGATCCATTGCACATTTAGGAAAAATAGAATAAATGTGATGAAAATCGCTGCCTTGGCTCGTAATTTGTGATCAGACAAAAAGTTAGGATCCTGGAATGATGACTTGTTCATCCAGCTGCAGTGCATATGCAGACACACATAAAAAATGTCAATGAATATTTTATTCCTATTAAGTTATCAACAAACTCGATGTGTTGCACAGATAACAGGAGGGACCAATGTGCTGAGCAGAGGGGCCTTGTCATCACTCTCTAGGTTTGATTCTACCCCTTTCAAATCAGTAAGAATTTTGCTACTGACTTTGGCAAAACCAGGATTTTCATCCCGAAGTATCAAACTGCAGGAATTTAAGCACCTATCTTTACATGGTCCAGATTGGAAACAGAATATTTCTTTCAGTGAAATAAAGAGGTGATACATTCCTACTGGCTCATCAGCTTAAATTTCCTCTCACGTATTCTAACAGCAAGGAAAGGAAAAAAAAAGAACAATGAAGCAAAATAGTATGTTGAATTAATAATACAATTTATACACTTAAAGGAATTTTAAAAATATATTTCCATAGAAATTGCTTCAGAAATACATCAGAGGCACAAATTAGACCCTCCAAGGTATGAGTAAATGTGAGGATGTAACACATGGTAATCGAATCATGTCATTTCATAGACACGGAGGTGATCAAAGCATTAATAAAAACTGCAAGGTCACCTTGAATCGAGGATTCAGTTTTGAGTGTCAAACGTTTCTCTCGAACATTTATTTTTGGCTTGTGAGACTTGTAATGACTTGGGAAAATTTTGTCCCTGTGCATGAGTCACCATTAATTCAGAGAAATCCAAGGCTGAGGATGTGTCTGCATATCCCACTTGGTGGACCTGACCTGGCCTACACGAGGCTGTGAGCAACTCCAGTAAAAAGGAAAATAAGGCACAGCAAAAGGATGGGTCAGGCTGATCCTGCAGGATTCTCAGCCCAATTCTTTTCCTTCATCAGACACAGACTGTGCCAAATATAGACAGCTGAACCCCCAGGGTTTCCAGGTGGCAGAAAACTGTGGTGGGTTTTTTTTCCCTCTCAGTCTAAAACAAGCCTTCCTCTTTACTTCACACGAACCAGAAAACCTAAGAAAAGACTGTTTTAGACACATCAACACACAGCGTTTCCGAAATGAAATCTGCTCCCCAGATGCTGCAGCTTCTCAGAGAAATCGATGATCTTGTCAGTTTTGCTGCTGGTAGCAGCTGCTCTGTGTCTCAGGAATTGTGGCTGGACTGGTGCCAGCGCCAGTCAGGCTTTCACAGTCCCCAGCTCTCCTTCAGAGACCAATCCACTTGGGCTGCTTGTCTGCTGTCCCAGGACCACCAACTTTGGGGCAACCTGCAGAAGGGATCTAGCCCAGGGCTGGGCCAGCAGCCAGTGAGGCCATTTGGAACCTCTGACTCCAAAGGTCCCAAGTCCCATCCCATGGCCATGACTTGCAGACCAAGGCTCTCCTGTCCTGGAGCGATGTGCTGGATGCCATGCCCCAGATCCGGGACCTCAGGAACCCCCATCCTCAGCCCTGACACCACCCATCTCACGAGTCATCCCCAAACCTGGGACTCCACACCGGTTGCAGTTCCCCAAACTCAGGTGTATTTCCTCAGTTCTTGGGCCACGGGGTTTCCATTGCATCAGATTCCTTGGTTTCTGCAGGGGATATTTTTGACAAACTGTGAAGGGTTCCATAGTTACAGCCTCTTGGCTATGGTGTGGTTCCTGATTTATGTGGGCAAGAGTGAGACAAACCAGGACCTGAAAATGCTTGAGTAGAACTAGTTAGGAAATGCCTTGTTTTTATGTTGCAAGAGTTGAGGAAAGTACGAAATACTTGTAGTTTTTATAGGCAGAATTTAGTGAAGAACTTTTCCTGGGAAGTTACAAGGACTTTTTTTGGTTTTGAAGCTTTCGGTTTTTTGATGAGAACCCCTTGAAAATATTGAATCAAAATCTGCTCTGGGAAAACTGATTTAGAATCAGAAGACTTTCTGAAGCAATCTAGTTTCCTTGAAGAGATTTTAAGCTTAGTAGAAAATCCAATTTTCTGTTGAGAAGAAAATATTGTCAATTGTTCTGGATTTTGGTGCAGCTCTTCTGTTCCCCTGGGGTGGAATAGTATAAAGTAATCTTAATGGCTATCTGAAAAATGAATTGAGTCTTTCCCAAGGACCAGGAGGTCATCTGGCCAAGAAATGAAGGAGAGAAGGCTGGAGTAGGAGACTGCTGAATCCTGGCTGGAAAGATGGTGTCTCAGTGGCATGTTTCTGTAGCTCGTGTTACGCTCTGTGTGGTAAAACTCCAGGCTGATGAATTGCAACTTAAATATGCCCCCAGTGGACCATTACTAAGTGTGGAAACATTATTTATATTTTCCAAATAATTTCAAACAAAACAACCCCTGGCTAATAAAAAAGAAAAATTCGTCACCAAGTCCCCTCAGTCCTATTAAGAGTTCCTACTCGAGGAATATCATGAGTTGCACAAGAACATGGTCCTTGTAAGAAACAGAATAAAGTGCCTTCATGCTGCTAGTGACCTCAGTTGGAATTCCTGGCTGCTGGAGAAATATTGGTCTGTGCCTACAGGGGAGGCTGTTATGTGCCCAGCCTGCTCTCCTGACACAGGACTAATGGTTGTTTGTAAATACTTCCAGCCTTAGTGGCACAGAGGATGCAGAACCATGTCAGATATTAATTACCCTGTGAGTAAATACAGAGGTAGAAACTCTGGTTTTATCACTAGCTAGGTAGTGGATATTTACTCTGCTTTCCTCAGTACTGCTTTTCATCTTGGTTTCATTGCATCAATAAGTGCATTCAATAACTGCTTTTGCAGGCTCCTCGCAGGCTGAACTCTCTTCTAAGATTCAGTTACTGATGTAGCTTATAAACAAAGCAATTAAAATAGATATTATCATTAAAAGAACATTTGGGGCATTCCTTCATTTCCAAAGACTTTCCAGAGTTCCTCTTTGCCCTCACATGGATTATGCGTGTGGATGAAATGAAACAGGACGCTATACTGCTGTGCATATAGAATGCATATTCACACCTACTTTATGCCATAGATTTTTATAGCTGTTAAATTTCCTTTTCATTATATTTGATTTGCTAAGATGAAGGCTTGTTTTATCAAAACTAATTACATGGTATGTATTTAATGTTCTGTCCCTAAGGTTTTCATAGTAATAAAATTGATTGTTACTGATTAAAATGGTTCTATTACATCAGCTTAATGTCACTTGAGGTGAATGCGGTATTAGAAAAAAGGCCATTAAAAATGTTGAATAGGGAACTCAGAGGCAAGGATTAAAGAAAGAGAAAAGATTTTTTTGAATGGGCACTCTTTAATAAAAAAATTATCAAGATCAGGAATTTTAAAACATTTGACATGGCAGATAGAGATATTTGAGATGTGTACAAAACCTTAATGTTGTTATTGGTTTCATGCAATTCATTGGATTACCACTCTCCAACTCCTAGGAAAATGTTCAATATATAACCTTAAAAACAGAGTTTATATTAATTCCTTGTGTAATTACAGGCCTGTCAAATAAAGATAAAACTGTCAGTAGGGCAAAGCCAATATTTGGAAAAAAGCTGCCTAATGATGAGCATCCCTTATTTCTCTGTCAAAGAAAACTCAGAAGTTCATTAAGGTTTATTACAGGGAGAGGGAGGTTAAGGGCACAGCCACAGGCTCTACCAGAGTTGTTGGGAAGGTCTGGTGATGGCAGCAGGAGCTGTCCTTGGCCCCCTGGGATGGGACCTTGGGCAGCAGGAGTGCAGGGAAAGCATCACGTTTGAACTTGGAGTGCGATGACTGAGAAAGAGAAAGAAACAAAGAAATTAAGAAAGGAGTCAAAAGAGGGGAGATATAAGATTGAAAAAGAGAAGAGACCTTAAAGAACAAGTAGTTTTTAAGGGGAGAAGCTCTTGGGCTTCCTCCACTCCTTTTCAGGTTAGAAAATATGAAGAGTAGAACAATTTCCTTTGCTTCATTGCTGTTAATAGTGTAACTCTTCCAGAGCTCTGCATGGCTTCACTTCCAGTGAGTCATGGAATCACAGAATCATAGAATGGTTGGGACATTGATCATGTAGTTCCAAGATCCCCCCACCATGGTAAGGGACATCACCCACTAGATCAGGTTGCTCAGGGCACCATTCAACCTGTACTTGAGCCAATACCCACATGATTTGTCAAAAGATCTAATATTTTTTCTTGAATCCCAACTTCCTGGAGTCATGTGACCAGCCAAGAGTCTGATTTCCTTCTCTCTCTCAAAACCTGGAAATAGAATCTATATTTAGCCACTCAAAAGACAAGTAAGAGGAACTAGAATTACAAAATTTGCACGAATTTTAAGCTGCTCCTGTAGGTCAGTATCTCACTTCAGAGCAGCTGCCCAGAACTTTCCCTATCCTCTCCTGTGATTTTTAGCAAACTGAGAACTCTCTGACTATCATCAATGCCTCCTCTCTCCCTGGTCTCTGACAATTTTATTCATATTCATATTCCATATTCTTTATTTTTCAGTCGCAGATGCTGAATGACACTTGCAGCTCACTGTCTTGCACGAAGGCCAAAATGTCCCACTTCCATTTAACTTAAACTAAAGACCTTCAGAAGAGCTAAATTCAGTTGTCTGGCTAAAATTAAAATTACTTTAGTTTGAGGCTTAGAAACACGGCAGAGTAGGAATGTGTTATGCAAACCATGACTGAAAAGTGGCATGATGCAAAACTAGAGGAAAAACCTGTGAGCTCTGTGGGAGGAGGAGGAGGGAAGGAGGGAAAGTACTGAAAACTGGAAGCTTACAGGGTAAATAAATAAGTAGGAACAATGAAATGGTAACAACTAAAGTGGGCAGCATGTCTGATATTTCAGTGACATTTTCCTAGAAAAGTAAATTCATCCACCCATCAACTACCTAGGAAACACTCCAGACAAAAGTTATTCTTGACATAAAAAGGCATTTTCTTCGGCTTAACAGCCTTGTAGGAGATGATGACCAATAACTGGGGAGTGAGTCTTAAACCCCAGTATTGTGAGACAACAACTGCTGTACAAATGCATAAAGAAGGAACAAACTTCATCTAAGGGAATATGAACCTTTTCATATAGGACTATGCTTTTCAAAACTTCTAAGTAGTGTGTGCACTTTGATTTCCTTCCACAGTCAGTTTTAATCCATCCTTCACATTCCATTAAATTGAAAATATTGTTTAATTACCGGAAAGGAGAGCTTTGTATCCATGGAGAGAATGATTCTTGTTTTTTTCCAGCAAAGGATGGCTGTGTATTAGGCCCTTGAGGGTAGGAAGATAGAAGAGGAAACAAAGAAACAGGAGAATCTGAGGCATCATAGCTTGTAAAATGCGTGTGCAAGGAGAAATTATTGCACCTTTCCTGTAGCCAAGTCACAGCCTGTCCCAGTAAAGGAGGTATTTTTATACCACAGCTTACATGTGACTTTGTTCTGTACTTAGATCAGTCAAGAATATAAGAAAGCTATGAAAAGGTGACAGATTATGAATTTTGCCATTCTCTGTATTAAATCACCTCTTCTTCTGAGGGGCATTTGGCTGGGTCATAGAGAAACTTTGTTATTCAAAGTAGGCCTTAGAGGACCAGTAGTTGGTAGGAAGTCATCCCTGTTTGTGCACAGATTAAAGATAAGATTTTGGGACCTTTATGTGTTTATTTTTCACCGATACATGAATTAGAGTGGCATGTTTTTCATTTAAACATCCTGTTTATTTACTGAAAAATGAAGTTTTGAGGAAAGTAGACATGTTTGTCAGTCAGAGCTGGGTTTGGTCTCTTACACTTTCAGATTAAAAATGAGTCATAAGAGAACTCTTTTTAAGTTAAAATACTACATTTTTGTGTTAAACCTTAGAACATTGTGGTAAATTGTAGCAAAACTTAAAACAATGTTGGAAAGAAATCCTTTGTTTCAGGCTCAAAAAAGTATTTTAAATAGCCAATTTCACTGAGACATTCAAACTTTCATTTTAGATCAGTCTGAAACCACTGCAATTTGACAGGGAAATGTGAAGTCCGTGATTTACGTAATTCCACCCAAAACACAGTTTTGGAACTGGGCAGCAGGACCTGATGCTGAACAGCTGTGCAAATCTCAAGGTCTTCATATTTTAAGAGAACCCTGGACTAAGCAAAGTTCCTCACTTTGTCTGATTCATGTCGTCAGGCGATAAAAAGAGTTCAGGGGGGTGAATGGATCTTACAGGTATTTTGAGAATATTCATACCATCTTAAGGCTTTCTAATAAAGGTACCTAATTTATGAGCTTAGGCATGTTACATATTCCATGGGGAGAGGTAAACTCCTGGTTTAGCTCTTAAATTGTCTCTGAAGTCTCCACTGGCTGTAAAGCAGCCTAAGCACACCACTGAGATTGGGTACCTAGAAGTAGGAATTATGGATGCCTTCCCCGGATTCCTCAAAAGACCATATTTGTGTGTTTCAGATAATATTTTCAACGTTTAACAAGCAGTGGCTCATCTAGGATCTGGGAGGAACCAGCATGTTGTTTTCCAGCAACATCTGGCAGTGCAACCTGTGGGAGGACCACGGTGTCTTGTTGCATGTTTCACAGTTTACTGGATTTAAGTATCTTGTAGAATTCAAACCTGGGATACACGTGTAATACCCAGCAAAATGATAGTTATTCCTGTGTTTACAGATTTAGGGAAAACAGGCAGGAAGAGGGAGCTGGGAAGTGGGAAGGCTGGCTGCTAGCAATAATTGCCAGCTGTGCATGCACAGGAAAGGGCAAGAACCTTGTGCCTTTATGAAAACCTGCGTTTAGAGCTGTTAAATAAAGGGGAGAGGCAGGAAGGGGAAGGAGTGGCTCCAGCAATTCTTAGCTGGATCTTTATAGCAAAGAAAGGGTAATTGTAACCACAGATTGAACTGCAGCAAAACAGAGCTAATTATAGCTGGCTGCCAGTCTATCCCTTGTATTTGTGATATACCCATCACAGGAGGTAGCTGGAGATGTAAGAGCAGAGTATGTCCCCTTTTCTTCTCTTTATATGGCATTTCCACTAATGAAGATGCTACAGAAGAGTCTGCCTAAAAGTGAAGTGCTGGCTCCTCGGCTGATGTAAATCACTGTAATCCCACTGAAGTCAACACTGGAGATTTAACATCACGCTAATTGAAGTCAATGGAGCCAGGCTGATACACACCAGCTGAGGTAAATTCCCCAGTGCTTTCTTTCTAGCTCTGAGGAGTGTTTGGAGCCTGCTCTGTGGTTTGAGTCACAGAGAGACCCCAGCTGTGCAGTTCAAACCAGGCTCCTTATTTAGAGCTGACCTTTCCTAAATTTCAGTTATGGTGTTGAGACTGGTGATTTCAATCCAGGTTCATCCCTTCACTTAATTTGCAGGGTTTCTTTCGTCTTCCTGGCCCTTGTGGTTGCATTCCCTCGTGTTTGCAGATTTTTGCTTTTTGGCCTGTGTTATCTAATTAGGCCTGATATATTTAGCTGTCACAGAGTACAACAATCTGTAGCTAGGCTTCTGTTATTATTGATGGTAATATTGTATGGAAGGATCCCCAGATGGTGTTAAACATAGTCTTATGAGCTCCTTTTCTGGTGTGTAAGCAAATGCTCAGTTTACGGAAGACCTGCTGTCTGATTTGGTCTCTCTCTTCATTATGCAGTGATCTTTGAGCAAAAGATGTAACAAATTGTGGATGCTCTTTTCTCATTCTCGTAGCTGATGATAACTCATAGGGCAGAGTATTTTTGGAGGAAGCAGAACTGGAGGGTTGAATTTCTGAAGGAGAAACTTTGCTTCAGGATGCTCATAGTGGCCTTCCTTCCAAGAGGAATGTCTGATATGTCCAGATAACTCAAGCTATCTAGCCTTCTGACTTTTCTACCAATGAGATGCCAATGCCAGAGACCCTTCCCCTCCTGTGTATTGGGGAAAATGCTGAAACAAAAGCCAGAATACACATATTTTCTTCAATGGATCCGTTAGAGTGTGGGCAGTTGTACACATGAATTGGTTTATAACAACAACAAAGCTTCTGGTGCTGCAGAGGTGTAATCTGAGCATCAAAGATGGTATGAATGATGCAGGTGGTATGAATGATGTCAGGGATGGCAGGGCTTCTCTGTCACAGGTCTTTGTGCTTCCTGGCGTGTAGGTTGGTCTTTTTTGTTATTCTTATGAGTTCTGGCAAGATAGGTAAGATGTAGACAGCTAGGAAGAAATACTAGCTTAATGGAGAAGAGACTTATTTAGAGTAAAGAGAGGAACTGAGCTTGTAGTCTCAGGCTGTAGAGAATCTCAAACCTAGAAGTCCTGTTCTGATGTGAATATTTTAATCAGTAGTTTTTTGTTTGAAACACATGTGCTTTGCAATGTATCCACCTTTGTCTCTCTTCAAAGGGGCCAACAAGAAGACAGAGGCTCCATGAACCTTTGGCTATGATAAGGAGGTGCACAGTGACTTCTGGACTGGGTGGGAAGTCACAGTTTTAGACACATGCAGAAATCGGCCACTTGGCATAGACATTTGAAGTCTCTGTTATATTTGGCTTTTCATATAATCATAGAATAGTTTGGCTTGGAAGGGACCTTAAAGATCATCGAGTTCCAGCCTCCCTGCCCCCTTCCGCTAGAAGAAAGATTTTCAATATTTGAATGTTGTGGAAACAGTTGAACTTTCAACATCCTGTGCAGAGATAAGTGCACTAAGAACAGTTTTGAGGGTTGCATTAAATGTGCTCACAAACACATAGAAATGCATTCAAACATAGGATAGATTTGGGTTTCTGCCTTTTTGTGCAGTAGGTGAGACTGTTGCTGTGGATTTTAGTGTCATGTGCAAGAAGTGTTCTGTGCCACCACTGCCTGTGTTTTTACACTCTCTTTCAGGACGTAAATACTCAGGACATCACTGCAACTGATGCACAGAGCCCCTGCTGTGAAGTGCCTTGCGCTGCTAATGAGACCCTGTGTGATCTCTTATCGCTGGAGGGGCTGCCAGATGCCACTAGGGAGAGGCCCAGAGAACTGGTGATGAGCATAAGGCTTGTGAGAAGCAGTTTGCTAAGAACAGTAGCTCCACAAGCAACTTTGGGTTTAGCAGTCACTGCCTTCCAGATGGACAATACCTCTGTGAGCAGCTGCAGACGAGATCTTCAAGGTGGAGGAGAGGGGAAGGGAGGAGAAAATTCTGCAAGCTGCTGAGACAATGAGAAGCCAGTCATTAAAGTCATAAAATGGTTGAAAGAATGGTGAGAGTGCTCCTGCCTAAAAACATGACAAATGTTTTCTTCCTTGCTCCTTGGGAGAATTCCTGCTCTGCTGCATCCTGATATTTTTTCTCTCCTCAGGGGATGGTAGTCATCCTGCAATTACTTTCCGTTTTTTCTAATACCAGAGGGACTGATTTTATCTGCTGAAATCCTTGGGAAAGCTCCTATGGCCTCTCATCAGCACAGGATCAACTCCTGAAAATTGTGTTCTGAAGTAGAAGTCTGGTTGGTGTCTTCCTAACTAGCTAGGAATGGAGTTTTGCTAGGCTGAGCACAAGTTATCTGAAGGCCAAAGGATTTACCTGGGCTGTCATTCCTGATGTTGGGAATGGGAATGTAGACGGGTTTTAGATATTTCATTTTATGTGGGAGAATTTTACCAGTAGCAAGGGCTGTCTCTGTTGTCCCGGGAGAGCCAGTCATGGGTGAGTAGAAGAGAACTGCGTTGCATAAAACCCTCTGTGACTGAGGGAGAAATTACTTTCCCAGGGAGACTTGCAGTCAGTTTTGCCTCTGGCAGGGTAAAATGAGGAGCAATAAGCAGAAGGCTGCTCTGTGGACTCCAGGCCCTTAGGAGCCATTAGGGTCCCCCTTTGTCACAGCACTGTGCAGATACCAGCCCTGTCTGTGAGTGAGGAGGGCAGCACAGTGCAGCTCAGGGATGCCGTGTGCCAGGCTGTGTCAATCAGCCTGACCAGCAGCTCATTGATGCTATAGGTGTTGATAAATTATATGCAGCTGATCACTACTTTTATCTGATGACTACTTTAGTGCCCTGAGCTCTGGAGTCGTCTCTGTTTCATGTTGGATTATGACTTTATGAAACCCACAGCACAATGCTGCAGGCCAACAGCATGTGTCTAGATGGGCAAATTTGCAGGTATCTCAGGACCTTTGAGGTGAGCTGGTACCAGATGAAGGAAATCCTGGGCCTCTGTCTCTTGGGCTGACAGATAAAACCTCCCAGAAAGGGAGTCTGCCGATGTTTATTTATATACCGTTATCTTGACTGTATAAAGCCCCTCACAGCGACTGTACAGGTCTGAAAGGTGCAGGGAGAAAGACAGTCAGTTCTGAGGTTTACCCAGCAAGACCAGGCGATTGTGTTGGAAAGAGAATTTGCCTCATTGGCACATCTGGTGCCTGACAAAACCCTGACTAGCTGATTTAGCATTTTACAGTATGAAAGTTTCCACTGTGTTGGCCTATTTGGAGAAGCTCTGGGAAGAGGGGCAGGATTCAGTCTCTTCCTTTGTAACCATATATATTGTGGGCAAAGAGAAGTGCCTGCAAAGTCTGTTCTGTTCACTATGGGTTTGTCCTCCCACTGTGTTGTGACAGCCTGGCTTGGAGACAGATTTTGGTTTTATTATGAGGAGTCTGAAATTTTCTTTAAGAGGCTGGAATATAGTTCCTTATTGAAGCAATTCAAAGCTTCCAGCTGGAAAAAAAATATGTCCAAGGCTGTGCTTTGCTGCAGACCTTTCTGCTTCTGTCCCTGCCTTTACAGTCACAAGTGCACATGGGTTTGCAAGTTATGTCTATGGTCTAACTGGGAGAGCTGTCTGAAATGGTTGGCCTTGTTCCCTTCAGCAGAAACTAAATAAAATATATAAATGTCTGCTGCCCTATTGTAAAATTTTCACATCAGCTGTGATTTTGCTCTGATTCACTCTGTGCTAAGAACTGTGGCTAGTTACAGAACACCCGAGTGAGTGGATGTCAAGTGCCCATTACCCACCAAACCTGAACACTTCTCTCCATTTCTTCTTCAGCTGATTTGAAAATAAAAGAATGTCTGTCTGATTTCTGGAGCAGCAGTTAGCAAAAATGAATGGTGAAAACATCGCTCTCCAGTACAGAGCAAGCCTTCATGCTCTTATCCCTCCTTGTGTGGCAAGTCATGCATTTCCTGGAATTGCTGAGCCACTCAGATGAGCAGAGACAGGCAGTATTTAACCCAACATGGGCCTTGCTTTCAGAACAGATTTATTTTGTTGGTGGTGCTCTACTCACTCACATCACTACAGAAACCTTTAACATTTTGACTGTTTCTGCTGTATCTTCTTGCTGAGGCTCTGGGAGGGCTTGGGCAGTACAAAGGCTGTCTGTGGCCCCAGCAGCACTGGACTGTGGCTATCGTGTCCTTTTTGGCAGAGACAAAAGGTGTCAAGGTTCGTATGGGCTCTGTTGGAGGGGCTCCACTCATGCAGGTGAGCACTGTCATCCCCTGAGAACATTCCCAAGGAGAGATGATGAAAACATCTCCTGAGTCCATCTTGACTGGTCCAGAGAGCTGCCGTGTCTCCCTACGGATGGAACCACCCCAAAGTCCCTGCTTCTGTTTCCCACACACACTGGATACGACGGATTAGAGACAAGTGAAAATCGCTCTGAGTTCCCTCTTGTGCATTCAGTCCCATGCTCAGGCACAACTCAAATCTGTGCCAAGAGGCAATTCAGGTTAGGAAAGGGATATGCCATTTTTCTCTACCTCTGCTTCTTGTCACATTTTGTTAAACGCGGTCATGTAGCATGTAATGAAGACATCTGTTCGTTTTGTAGGAAACTGTGAAAAAGTGCGTGCGTTTGCCTTGTGCCATCTGTTGCCATTCTGATAAACAGTTGAAGGCTCTGGCAAACATAAACAAAAACAGTGTGCTTTGGTGCTATAACTGCACCATTTTCTTTCTTGGTGCTCTGTGTTTGAACCTTCCCTTGTGATGCATTAAATATTCGGGGCTCTGGTCCGCTGTAAAGAGATCTGATGCTCAGCAAACACTGCAGTTCTGCTTCTGTCCATGTCCCTCCCCTGAACTTGAGACAGTGAGGAGAAGCAGGAACTCCTGAGCTGCTGGAATGATGTGAAATGCTGTCTGTGCCACCTGGACGGCTCAACTTTCTCCCCTCCAGATTTTGTGCCTCTGAGTGGAAACTTGGCTGAATCAAGGAAATTATTCGGGAATATACTACTGATCAGGAGGGATTTAGATGTATTATACAGGATTATTATTTTTCCAGAAGTCTGTCTTGTGAGCAAAGGTTCTGTGTTACAGAATGTGTTGAAAATAAGTAGCTTATATTGGATTTCTGTGATGATGAAGAACTATTACTGTATGGAAAGACAAATTAAAGGGCGCTTTTTGTGAGGCTCGTGCTGTCAGAGAAACACAAATAACACAATGCTGGAGAGGAGGGTATGGTGGTCAGCTAAAAGCAGACAGAGGAGAAAGAACACATGCAAACTTTTGATTGTGGCTTTCAACGCAAGCCCATATAGAAGATCTCAAATATTACTATATAAATATTTTTTTTTAAAAAAAGACCAGAAGTAGTTGCACAGGAGTCTTAACATGTGTTACTTTGCATTTACCAGATCCAATCTACAGAAATAGTTTCTGTCAAGTGGAAAAAAGACCTCTTTTAACTCCTTCTGCTACATAGTTACTAAATATAGTGTTTTCTAGTGACAGTGCATTTTTGCTGGCATATATAGACTGTGCCAGTTAACAGCTAAATTACCTTTTGTAGATTTCTGCCTGAGTCGCATATAAAGTGAGCTACATTGCAAGTTAAAAATAAAATGTACTGTTCTAACAATTATTAAAATTCATGTCTTATAAAGTACTTTAAGCAAAGAAGTTGAATGCAGAATGTCCAAGCTTATATTGCAGTCTTGGGACTGCTCTGACACGGAAAACAGTATGAATACACAGTGGTAAAAATATAAAGAAGCTAGGAAAACATCACAGGAGAAACACCAGGTTTTCTTTTGAGACAAGCCACGGAAATGTGAAATTAAGAAGTGCTCTAATGCATACTGACAGGGAGCAGAGGCACAGCTCGCATTGCAACTACAGCTGGTTATTTTTAGGCTGGTTTCCTTAGGAAGGCAGGCTTATGAGCACGGGGGGATGTTTGTGTGTTTATGCATGCACCTGCCTGTGCACTGTCACGGCTTCTAAATCTGCTGGTCCCTTGTAGCTGAGTTTGGCAGAGATGGTTATTTGCACCCCGATGGTTTCCTGAGAGTGGATGGGGAGGGAAGGTCAGCTCCACCTCTTGCTAGGCGGGAAGGGATTCACGTGGGTAAAGACTGGAATAACACCCCCGATGTAGGAAAACCTTGAGAGGGAAGGTCTAGCACCTTGTTAGGCACAGGAGAATCTGGCTGCAGGGCACCGAGTCATAGGAAAACAGGGTTCAACAGTTCCACTGCTTATGGAACAACTTTTGAGGAGGTGGGACTTCTGGCAAAAGCTTCTTTTTGGCAGCTTCAGCAGACTCTCCTCCTCTGTGGACCAGACAGGGAAGAGCATGAAGCACAGACTCAGCAGGGGGTTACAGCAACTCTTGGGAATAGAGCTGCCAGGGGCTGCAATTTCTATTTCTGAGAAGATGTTGTAACCTTTTAAATTTAACTTCACAGTGTAAGTGTAGTGTAAGTATATGAAAAAATTCTGAACTTTCATTCTGACAAACATTTTGACAGTCAAAATGCCATTGAAATAATTTTCTTCAGAAATTTTTTCAGTAGAATTTTATGTTCCTCCAAAAGGTTAACTTTTATAAAACAACATACGTTTTTGTTAAAAAAAAAAAAAAAAGAGCCGTGTCAGAAAGAGTTTATTGCTTGGAGTCTAACCAATTTCAGTATCAAATGATAAATCAATCTGTACAATTACAGCTCTAATGGGGATTAGGTCACAGTAAAGCTTATGAGTACTCAAGACTTAATTAGCTCACTGAAATCAGTGTGACTCTACATTGACTCGGTAAGGCTTGAATCAGACTCTAAAAGCTTGATGAGCAGAAGGACTCAGTGCTGTGGTGCCTAAATTTCAATGATTTCTCCCCAGCTGGGGCTCACTGTCATCACTCTCTCCTGGAGTCTGGGGATGGTCAGCT
>QWTY01032197.1:0-16798 GCA_008033365.1 Pseudorectes ferrugineus | reverse complement strand
CCTGCACTGAAAATTGTACATTAATTTTTCTTAAGCGCTGTTTCACCTTTTCATTGCAGCTGCTAGCTTCAATGAATCCTACCTTATCAAGAGCTGCTTGCACTATGGATTCACTCTGAGTATCTAATGCAGATGTAGCTTCATCCAGAAGAAGAATCTTGGGATTCCTTGCTAGGGCACGGGCAATAGCTATTCGCTGCTTCTGTCCTCCACTCAGCTGAGCCCCTCTTTCACCCACCATGGTGTTAAATTTCTGAGAAAGGAGAGAACAGAACAGAAGTTGAGACATCTCAAATCCTAACTTCTCAGTGCAACCCTAAGTACTCACCTTCTAGAAGATGTAACTTCTTCCAGCTGACTTGAGCACAGGCAGAGCAAACATGGAAGGACATCCATCCAACTGGCCCTTAGCCAAACCCTCCCACACCCACCACATGTTGTACCTGCCTAACTTTGAACGTATGGTTCTTTAAAGACTTGATCTGTACTGCTCACTCAGTGCTCCAAACCCTGGGGTTTCTCAAGACAAGCCTGTAAAAGACATCTCTATATTTTCTGAGTATTGCCTACCTTTCCAAAAGGGTTGGAATGATAGGCACACACCAGGAGTGTGCCTCCTCTGAACCTGAGACACCCCCCTTGGAGCTATGGTTTGGTTCCTACTGACCGTATCACTCACTGCAAAGGGGCAAGTCTCAAAGTCTACCGTAGTTTTTTATTATATAGCTGTTTAAGAGTAAATGTGATCAAATAACTCTTCCCGAGAAGAGGGAACCTTAGAACAGACTGACATGCTAGAAATGGCGCATGCTTGAGAGACGGGGACCAAGCTCCTAAAGTAGTAAAAGGATTTGAAATCAGATCTCAGGTGGGCACTTTTCCCACATTTTTTAGCTTCAGGAGCAAAGGGAACGACATATTATCCATTTGTGAGGATGTGTTTAGAATGACTGACCTTGCTTCTCACCCCTATCCTGAAAGGAGTAAGGCACCACTGCTAAGAGAGGGCTCAAAGCTGGGAATCTCAGGCAGAGGGAGGGCTCAAGCTTGTAGCTGGTAAAAAGGGTCTTGGCTCAGGGCATACTTATTTCCTTCCACCCACTCCCCTAATTTCCTGTGAATGTGCAGACAGCTCCTGACAAAGCACTTTGGATTTCTGGTTCTTTTTTTTAAAACCCAACTCTTCCCTGCCTCATGAGATGGATAGGGATGGCAACACCACTGTGAAGCTTCCTTTCTCCTGAGTTAAGGCATTGACATTTTTTCCCAGACTTAAGCACAAGTCCTTTGAGAGCAACCAAAGGCACAGTATCTCGTTGGAAAACTCTCTAAACTGAAAGCTGCTGGAGGCAATAAGTATATTTTGAGAAGTTGGAGTATAACTTGGATTCCCATGCTCTGCCTTTCAGAAACAGGACACCAGCCTAAATGGACCTTTCGTTCTTATACTCAAAATAAGTTCATGAACTTACATCAGGCAGTCTAGATATAAAGTCAAAAGCATTGGCTTCCTTGGCTGCTTGCTCAATTTCAGCATCAGAGATGTCTTCTCTGCCGTAGCGAATGTTCTCAGCTATTGTGGTTGCAAACAAAACAGGCTCTTGGCTCACAATGCCAATATTTTCTCGTAACCACTTTGTATTAAGGGTCCGAATATCCCGACCATCTAAGGTAATCTGAGAGGAAAAGAGCGTGTCAAAGAAGTTGAGGAAATGTCCCCTGTTCATAATAAAGCAATTAATTGCTATTACTTGACTGAAGTATCAGCTAGAAGGTCAAGAAAAAAAAAATTATCATCTTAAATAGAAAACTATGTTGGGGGAGAAGCTACAACTGCAGTTTTTCCAGCCACTGCACAAGCTGGAAAATGATGAGGAGAAGCATAAACAGAGAAGACATCAGGGGCTTTTATTCTTCCCTGTTTTCCCCCAATAACCATCCTGTCTGAGCTGGCTTAAGAATTTTCCAGCTTCCTTGCACACTTTTTATATGATTCTCATGTCCCGATGCCAGTTTGCTGTCTTCACAGTTGTGGCTACACAATTGTCTCTGTGGCTGTGCTTTACATGAGATCAAAGAGAGTTCAAGTTGACTAAAAGGAAAGGGAAAGTTATTTTTAACCTAGATAATTTGTAGTGCAGTCATATGAACATTGGCATTGACACAGCAAAATGAGGCATGGGGGCAGGAATGCAGAGCCACAGAAACACTAAGTTTAAGAAAGAACTGTGTTGATAACAGCTGCCTTGATACCTTTTATACTGACAGTTCAATTTTTAATATTTGAAATGTTTACCTACTTTCAACTAGCAGTAGCAACTATTAAGTAGCATTCTTCAAATATCAAGAATAAAAAGCACATTTCCTTAAAAACATATTATTTCTTTTCTCTCATTTTTTTCCTTTGGAAATTTCTTGTGGGAAGTATTTATCATTTACTAACTGGATTTAATGTTTAGTGGTAAAACACATACAATGCGTAATGATGGAAACTTTTGCTGTGGGTTAGCAGATAGTGAAAAACAAGCCAAGAAAACAACCATTTAAAATAGGGAAACTCTCTCCAGGTTTTAACTCACATTCAATGAAAAGGAAGCAAAATACAGCAGAACATTGTTGGATTATGCTTTGCTTAAAAAGTTTAGAGAATTTTAAAAGTGAACTGTTGATAATTATTTTAAATTCAGATCTTGCAAGTCTATTCAAAGACTTGGGGCATTTGGTATTTGTGACAAAATGCTGTAAGAAGGAGCAGAATAATGAAGTCAAGACAACAAGAGAGGATAGTTCATCTGACATTTAAATTGTGGAAATATGAACTATGCAGATATGTGCTCAAATTTAGTCAAAATAAAAAACAAGGCTCAGTCAATATGGGAAACTCATGCATGTTCTAATAGCTCTGAGTGTTTACAGATCTTTTGCAGACACTCACTTCTCCCTGGTCAGGATCATAGAATCTCTGCAGCAACTGAACAGTAGTGCTTTTCCCACAGCCACTTGCACCAACTAAAGCAATGGTCTTCCCAGTCTGAACTTTCAAGTTTAGACCTTTGAGGATCTGGGAATAAAAAAGAAAGCTATCTTAGTTTAACCAGTTTGATTAGAGAACAGTCTATCAAGGTAACTGTAGCTGTTGCTACCAAGGCAGTAGTGAGGGCCACAGTCTGAAGGTATGGCAACATTAAGACGCTAATTTTACCTGTGAATATTCTGGAGCACTGATAGGAAAAAGGCTGCACCTATGCTTGTGAAATGTATTGGCCTTCAAAACAGGATGGCTGCATGCAACCTGCCTTTTGGGAATGGTCCCTGGATCCTTCTGCCTACCAAACCAAGCCTGGGAATTTTTTGAGAAGATTGATAACTGGAACAGGCCAAGTTCATGCCAAGAAACATTTTAAGAGTTCCCTTGCATAGACCATTACATTCCAGTGCCTGGGAAAATTCTCCAGCATGCTCAAACTAATATAGACACAGCCACAGTACTCTAAACTTGATAGTTCATTTTCTCCAATTTGTGTGATCTGGTAGCAGGCTTGGGATCTTACATTCTCCTGCTGTCCTCCGTTTTCCATGGCATAACAATTATGAATCTCACAGAAAATTATTTTTCAGGTGCTAAAGAGTATCACTGAAAAATAAGCCAGCTTTCTTCTATTTTTAGAATATAAATGTCTGTTTTGACAAGGTAACTGCTGGAAAGCCTTTAATAAACCCCATTCCTTATTGTTAACAGCTTCAGCAGCCTGGGGAGTAGTTATAGATTAATGACATCTTTGTTGCTATTTTCACATTTAGAGAACATTTTACCTCAAAAGATGTCCATGCCATTACAAGTAATGCTGTGTAGTTGCCAAAATATTTGGCTGCTATGGGAATTCTCTTGTTTATACCAGGCTGATTTATAAGTTTGCCTACACATGTTTTTGCAATGAGAGATTAAAATAGTTGCAATATTCCTCTCCTCTCCCTGTATTACATCCACCCAGTTTTATATCTCCAGGAAGCTGATATCCCGGTGCCTACATTATCAAGAATGAACTATATTCTAGATACTATAATATCTCCAGATGCAAATAATCACTACCACATACTAGGCTATTTCTAACTCTCTTTCATCAGGCAAGGTATTAAAACTAAAGATTAAAACTAACAGTAACTTAACTCAGATCTCTTTGATTTGGCTTAATCTGGACAGGGAAGATTATACTGTGTTGCATCAATTGCTTGAGAGATTCTGGGTAACTTCTACACAGCTTTGCTGATTTCTTTTGGCTCTATTAAATAGCATTGATGCTTTTAGTAGGGAGAGCTGCTGACTCAGATTTGGGAAGGAGGAGAAAGATTTCTTATTTCCCTCCCATTTGGTGTGCTGGCCTACAACATAGCTCATCAACCTGAATAGGATTTTTAGGAAGAAGGATGAAGACTCTGCTCTCCCTTCAGATTTCTGAGCCAACAGAGATAGAAGATGCATTGTACAAAATTCAGTTAAGGAGAAAGCCCAGCTCTGAGTCTGCCCTCCAGCTATCCCAGTGTCCTGGAAACAGATTTGATGCACAATGGGACAGACCTCAGATGACTGAGTTGGAAAAAGCCACCTGATGAAACAGCCATAGGGGAACAAACCTTCCCATTCTCACCACTAAATCAGCACGTCAAGCTTTTAATTGTTGACATTTGAAATCTCTATTTCTACCTTTTTCTTCATCAAGTAAGAAACAACAGCAGCAAATTCCTTTTCCTTTCACCTTTATCAAGGTGTTCAAGAGATTATAAACAAATATGGCAAAGAGGTCAAATCAATTGTATCACCACAAAAGTAATCACCATGATATGATGTACACAGGTCACTAATGGAAACTGAACTAGCAAAGAACAGGGACAACAGTTTATTGAACAGCAATTTTAACATAAGCCCAGAACCATGTTTGACTTCCAAATGTACATTTTGGATGATAGGTTTCAATACATTTGATAGAATATTGTTGTAAAGTCTACATCTGATAATTTTTCACAAGAGATATCATAACTCCAAAGAGCCAAGAAACTGGAAAAAAGTAACTTTCTGGTTTAACTGCTTAAAGTCTTTAAGCCTTAATGAAAGATTTTGAAAAATCTTATCTGATTTATCAAAGCTGTTGTTCACAGCAATTCAGACTTGGAGCATGACATACTAGAGTTGTCCTGCAGAAGAAAATGAGATACACAGTGACAGAGCTTTGTCTTTGTGCACTATTGGGGGAAAAATTATGCCCAATCCCCCAAAACAGGAATGCATTTTGAATTCAAGAACAACAAGATTAGACAAAAAATATGGACATAGGCTGAGGAATTTCAGTAGAGTAATCTAAACAGAACACTTACTTTAACATCAGGTCTGGAAGGGTAACTGAAATGGATGTTTCTGAATTCAATTTCTCCTATGAGTTTGTCTGGCTTGTAACCTTCCTTAGAGCTGCTATCTATGAGCCGTTTCTGGAAAGAGGTTTGTAAAATAAATTGGTGGTTATTTAACTTTTGGAACTGTTATTTCTGCTACGTACATTGTTCTTTACTTTCTCAACTCCTGGTTTACACTGCAGTACATCATTGAAGAACTGCTGCATTTTACTTGCAGGATGGTGAGCACAGGGGAACATCAAACTGTGAATTCTACTTCGACAAATATAGTAGATTTTCAAATGCAACAAAATCCATAGCAGAAAATCTGTAATTGCAGAACTTAACTGCATTCTCTTGAAGCCAAAGCACGGCCCTCAGTCATCTGTATAGGAGGATTTTATACTCGCATCAAGAAGAATGATGTAGCCATTTCTCCATGAACTTTTTAGTCCTACTTTAACATATTTTATATACACAGATATGCAATTGCTGCATAGCACAGCAAGACCAAGATAATAATGTGGAAAACCTTTTTTATAGCAACATCAGCATTACAGATTATTATTATTATAACTTTCAATAGCAATATTAATCCCCTCTTCACCAACTCCCCCTCCCCAATAAACCACATCTCAGCTGAATTTGTGCATACACGCATTTTTAAAAATTAGTATAGTGCCATACTACTTTTCCTCTGGAGCTGAAAGTCTAATATTAGAGGAAAACCTCAACCATATATCTCAGATACACATGCCACATTTTCCAGCTTTCACTGTAACAAATAAAGAGGCTGCATTTTTTTAGATGAATGAAAATACTATGTGTTTCTGTGGTAAACATCTATAGAGTTGATTATTTGGGGGCTTTAGAGCGCTTTTGTTACATTTCTCAAGGGAAAAAAGAAATAAAAAGGAGAGAGAGTGGAAGTTTAGTTGGTTGAAAGGCTTCTATTCTACATACTTAGATGTTTACCTTATTGATAATCTTATATACTTCATAGGCAGCCCCACGTGCATTACCCACACTCTCCAGGTTGGGAGCTGCCTGGCCCAGGGAGAAAGCTCCGACAAGCACAGAGAAGAACACCTGTGGGAGATGGAAAGGAGCATTTCAGTTAATGATTACAGAGCCACCAGTGCCCACGTGTGCACTAGAAAGGCTTCACCACCAGTTGTAGGTTATTCATCCCACCTTACAAATAGAGTCCAAGACAATCAAACCGGTTATATCAAAAGCTAGGCAAGATGAATACCTCTCAGTTGTTTTATACTAAGCGAGTCTCTAACAGCTAATTTAGCAAGCTCATGGCAGAAACAGAGGCACCACTTGCATAACCTTCCCTGAAGACACAGAACATTTTTCAAAGCTGCATTGCTGTACTTACAATTAGCACACGGCCGATGTCATAATGTGGATCCTCAGCAGTGAGCTTGGTCCCATACCAAAATGCAAGGGCATAAGATCCAAAGATAAAAAATTGTGAAAGACCTAGACATGTGTTAGTGGTAATGGATTTTTTCATTCCAACACGTTTAGCCATCTCTAAGTTAGCATCATACCTGAAAGTGGGTAAGGAAACCATTAATTTGACAGGTACCACATGCCATTCTGGTTATTTCCCAGTGCCCTTTTCTTAATTAACAGGATTCATGTAAGAAAAACAATTAAAATCTGAAAGAGAATACAGATTTTTTTTTTTTTTTTACAGAGGACTACTAGGGATGTAATTAATTTGAATAAATGTGCCCTGACATATGCTGACAATATTGGTATACTGTTATGGAAGACATTCAGAAAACAATTAAGCATCACAACTTAGTTATCATAATGGAAGACACAATAGCACGCTTGAATCCATTGCTTCCATTAATCCTCAAAAGGAAACCTTGAAACGGTTTTAGCAACATTTTCTACCAGAAGTAAAGTTTAGTCTTCCATATTGAAAAAAAAGCAAAATAAAAATAAAAACCCCCAACAACTCCAGGCACTAGGGAAGGAGATAAATGAGAGCTCCCTCTGACTGCAGAGTTGTTCTCTTACTGTCCATTCCAGGATGTCAAATATCTTTCCCCTTAGGTCAGATTACTGATTAACATATAGGAAACCAGTGGACACAGAAGATCAGTATAATGACTGACAAGTTCAATGAGAGAATTATTTCTTCTAAGGATGGTTCAAATTAATTCATTCATCTATAGTTTTCAGCAAATAGCTTTCATTTACTCAAGCTTATTATGCAAATTGTAGCCTCGGAATAGTGTAACTTTCTACTTGGAAGCAACACGGTCAGCAGCTTGCACTCTTTTCTCAATGTGTTTTATATAAAATACAACCTCATCGTAGGAAGACATGCAATTCATTCAGCTGAGAAGCAATTTTAAAAAACTGCATTAATTTTGTTCATGCAAATTTCTAAGATGCCACCAATGCTGTATTTGTTAGTCAAACATACTGAAATATTTTGACTTGATTGTGCTCTTAAAACCAAGTCCTATCTTTGAGTCAGCAGCATCACAGGTCTTCCAGGGAAAGGGGATATTGGATTTAAACAGTGTGATAAATACATGTGATCATTCAAATACAGAGGAAAAGCCAAGCCACTGCCAGAAACAAAAGGTGACGGAAGATCCCTTGCAAGAGTAAACTTTTGCAGTCAGTGGAGGCACTGTGCAGTGAAAGGATGCTTTTCCTTACTACCCTGAGGTCATCATTCAAGAGCTGTGAAGGAGTCACAATCCACTGTCTGAAAAATGCACTCCCTGGTAGGAGTTTGTCCCTAGTAGAAGGTGTTCCTAGGAGAGCAACTATGTTTGTTTAGGTTTTTTTACATGAAATGCAGGTAGAGCTGTGGAAGAGGCTGACTGGTCAATCACAAAGAGGAAAGGCCTTACTTGTCTCAGGTATCAGCTATTTTGTCTTTAGACAAAGTAGTTTGAAACAGCTCCTGTCATTTAATTTTCAGACACTGGTAATTGCAGAAGATGGGGAGGAGGGGTTACAACTGATCTAGGTCATCTTAGGGCTTTTTTTGCCTTTACTGTGCAAGCAGAAATGGTCTTAATAGTGTTGTATCTTAAAAACAAATCCCAGTAAGCAGAAGACAGGGCTATAAGATAGTCAGAGCTCAGTCCCTGGCAGCAAATGCAGGAACAGGCTGTAGGACACTAAGCTAGGACTGACACCACCTTAGAAACTTTGCACAAGACCAAGGCAAACATGAGTTGAAAAAGATAGAAGTTTCATGGAGCATATGGATCAGGTCATCTGATTTGCCTTTCCCAGCTGCATGGAATCAGTGATGCCTTGCATTTGTATAAAAAAGTGTATTGTTTGTGCTTGTTGAGTTATCTGACATGCATGTCAATAAGTTTGTGGTCAGCCACAATCATTTCACCTCGTATGTGTGACTAGGGCCAACACTGGGCAACTACACATGTTATTTGCAAATCATTAAAGTTGCAAATCGTTGTAAAAGCCAGAAATGTGATTTTACCCAAGGCTGGTATCCAGTGCAGTTTAAAAATAAGCTTAGTAATCAAAGATCAGAGCAGTAGCACAAATGCTCTAGAAGATAAGCAACTGATTGCATGCTTTGTTGCATCTGACTCATAGGTGAAGATAACCTTCCCACCACTTTCATATTCAGTTCAGCTCCAGATCTCAGTCAAAGGAGAAATTTTTGTCTATGTTGCAGTGACAACACAAAGTAGCATGTATTCACTGACTAGGTCTATTTGCACACCTTTGTTTTCAGGTGATTTGTCCACTTATAGAAAGATAAAATGACACTAAGGAGAATCTCATCCCTCTGCCCCTCCAAAATAAAAAATATCCCCACAAACCAAATTAAATTCCCTTTCCATATTTTAAATACAATTATTAATTTAAAAACTTACTTCTCTAATGCTTTTTGCTGTCCATTGAAAGCCACAACAGTCCTGATTGCTGTCAAAATCTCTTCTGCCACAGCTCCTGCTTTGGCATAAGCAGACAGCTCTTTAGCAGTGAGGGATGCCAGGAGCTGAAAAGTTGAAAAGCAGCTGTTATTGCAGCCTACTGAAAGAATACACACACTGTCTTGGTGAATAAGAACAATCACACAAGGTGCACAAGATCAGACTTTAGCAAAGTGGGGGTCAACTCCTCCCAATACCCTGAATTTCCCTCAAATAGATTTCAATTTATCATCGTCTCCTCATTACAGTCAAAGGCTACACAAACATCAGGTGAGCTTCCTGACAGATCCATTTTCCTCCCAAGCTGAGGACAGCCTACAAACTACACTAGGAAGAGTGGAGGGAGGTGTGCCATAGCTGCTCTGGAGAGTGTCTGAGGTGTTCAGACAGAGCACCAGCAGATATTGAAGTAAGAAAGTCAACCACATGACAGCCTCTAACATTCTTTTTCTTAGCTTATTTGTAATGCTTCAGATAGGAAAAAACCCATAGAATCATATACAAATAGCCACTCAGGAGTATGAGCCATACATATTAATGTGGCTAAACAGTGCATAAGGGCAAAAAGTTTTGCTATCTGAAAGGGAAACCTCTCCAGCCATTTCACTGATGTATATCACTTTGGTTTTCAGCAGCTGTATGTATCTGTATAGATGTACAGATCTACTCTGTACACAGCATGAGACTTGGTAGATTATTTTCAAGAGATGTGGTACATGCATGTGCAAATAGAAAGAGGTTGAAAGGTTTTTGTGCTAGGAGGGAAAAGCGAGGGCTTCCCCAATGCTTGCCATGAGGAAATTGCTGTGCCAGAAAGATGCTGTCATGCAGATTACCCTCCTGTCACATGGCATGAGGACAGGACATGCAGACAGAAGGAACGTGACTTACAAGTGTGTGCTTGGGAACCCAGAGAAAGGCTACAGGACAAGCAGAAATCAAAGTAAGCGTGGGGCCAACCTCCCAACTTAGAAACCACAGTAGGTTTCTCCCATTCTCTCCTTCTGTTCTGTGCATAAGAGTCATAAGGTTTTTCTGGTTTCTTTGTATATGAATCCCCACACACTTACAGTTGACCAAACTGCTGCTGATGCAGCAAGAAGTGGGCTGACTGACATAACCACCAGTGTCAGCTTCCACCCATAGATGAATCCTATAATAAGCCCTGACACAAACGTGGAAAAAAACTGCAGAAATATACTGATCTTGTCTCCGATGCCTTCGCGGATGGTGTTGATGTCACTTTAAATAACAATAATAAAAAAAGATTCGTTAGCTTAGAATGCCTCTCCTCGCGACTCCCTCCCCCTTCTTTTCATGCTGTGTGGCCTCATGTCAGAAGCTTTGCCATTTCCTAACTGGCACAGGGAAATTTCTAACCACAGCTACTGAACTGTACCATTAGGCTCTTCTGTGGCCAAAACACAGCAGAAACCTCCTATTTTTAAGGACTCATTTTCTGTATTCTCTACATTCTCTGCTGTTTCTATGCCATGTCACTAGGTCACAAATGACCTAGTTTCCTCATCTGGCAACCAAATGGAGCAAAATAAGTAAACAATCAAGCAGCCTCTTCACCCAACATGACCATCTCTAAACGATTTCTTCTGCTCAGCTCTCTGATGCATTTTATGTTCTTAATTTTGTCTACTGACTCAGATGAAGAACTACCTCCATTCCATCATTCCATTATTTGGAATAACCTCAATTTTTCATACAAATTTTCTTCCCTATTTTCTCTTCCCAGAACATACAGATACTAGAGTTGAGAGTGGTTTCATTTAAGCTTCTTGCACACTTTTCAGGACAGAGCTGTGTCCAAAGCTACTATAAAATCCAGAAAAAATATTAAAAAAAAATATAGTGTTCACATATATGATCCCATAGCACATGGGCATTACAGTCCTCATCCCTAAATCTATTTAAGTTTATGGAAAAACTCCAAAGACTTTAACTGGCTAGATAGAATACTGCCTGAGATCTGACTGGATGCAAGTACAAGCTCATTTCCATTTAATTAAGTGTCAGCTTTCAGTGTTTATCAACTAGGTGGAGATAGCAGAGCTGTTTGTTTAGCACTGGCTGACAGGTACTTCATGGACTTTAGAAGGCCAATGTCAGGCATTTCATGGAAAAAACCCTTCCAATGCACATATCACAAACTGCACAAATGAAGCTGAAAAGGATAATGAATTTCTCACTTTGAGCTCTAATATTTCACACTTTAGGTTGGGTGAAATTTTTTGGTTTTTGGTTTTTTAAGTCTCTATAGGTTATTCCGCTGAGATAAATGGCAGTTTTCTTTTAAATGCCATACTTGGGGGTGTGTGTATGTGTGTAAAAAAAAGAGCAGAGCCCTCACTCTGTCAGTCTGGTGTTCAGTGTTCCTATCTGGGTGGTGTCAAACCAAGCCATCTCCTGATGGAGCACTGCAAAAAAGAACTTCTGCCGGATCCTTGCTGTTTGCCTTGTAGCAGTGACCAAAAATGTCCACACTTGGATGATGCTCAGGATCAACACAGCAAAGCCAATTCCCACGTAGTAGTAAGCAAACCTGGGATAAGGGAACAAAAGCCCATGTGATCTCACTGTATCTTGTGAGAGGTTAGACACACAGAGCAACAACTAGTCTTCATTAATCACACCAAAGTAAATACTGAAGCCTGTGATGCATTATTGGGAAGCCTTTTTGAGAAGGCAAACATTTGGCTTCTGCTCAAACAGATAACACAGTAAAAGAAAATCCTCCAATACTTTGTTAACAGGATAACTACAGACTCTTACTTTGTCATTTCACCTTCTATATCCACACCTGGGTCTGATGGGCAGCTGGAACTGTTTACTGAAGTATCTGTGAAGGGGAAATAAAAAGTAGGAACATTTGTGAAAGTGTTATATAGAGAAGTTGATTCATGGCAATATGGGGTCATCAGTTTGGGAATGTTTTGTGTTTTGTAAGTGGGGTCTTGCAATACAAACTTAAATACAAATTATTTGGCAAATACACATTTATTTTTAAGGAATTAGTGCCTGATAACTGAGGTTGGTTGTGCTCCCTACTATCTCAACAAAGTCAAAGTTCATTCATAAAGCGCACATCCAATGCTTTGGTTTTGCCTTGGTCTAGTCATTAAAGATTGATTGAAATGACTGGGTTATTTCCAGCAGGATGAGTGTTGCTCATAATATACTCCCTTAGATATGTACCCGTGCATAGTCAGCGGAGGAAAGGAATCCTAGCCTCAGTAGCAGAGCACAACCAACACATAGAGAAATCTAATTTTAACATTTTACCGTTGGATTCCACGCCACTTAGCACGAAGCTGTTTGTCATCTCTCCAAAGATAATGATCATAAGTGGCATTCCAGTACCATTTGCAGCCGCTGAGACCAGACCAACTACCATCAACAGGACATCCACCCCGTCAGCATAGCGAAACTATGTAAGCATTAAAAAAAAAAGAGAAAAAAGTGACATTACACCTGACACTTCATGCATTTGCTGCAGCAGACTTGCAGAACATGCTTCAAACACATATTCTAAGTAGCAACCCTCCAACTGAAGGTAAACACAGTACATAAGGATTTTGTAGCAGTCCAACACATCTTTAAATCAGTAGTCAGGCTGCTAAGAGAACAGACAGGACACAGACTCTCAATTTGGAAAAAACTACATATTTCAAGTGATGATGACCTTTGTAGAATATATTGTATTTTGTGTTCCATTAAATTACATATTTACTAAGATAATGCCTCTACAATGTAAACAAGAGTGAGTTATTGACCAGCACCTGGCTTATACCTACCAGTAGAAAATGTTTTCACCAGAGATAGATTGCATTTTAAGACTTATCTACCCCTGAAGCTTTGTTTGGTTTAAAGAAGGATGTGAATTTAAACTGCTATAGGTATCCTGGGATGTGGTTAATCTGAAATCAGAGCATTTTATTCCTGACTGTTCTAACCATTGAATAAAGTGTAAATACACATGGAATAAACCAAAGAAGAATAAAACTTTCCTTGTTTCAGAGTAAGCAAGTCCACATGTACGAGCTATTTTGGTTTGGGAATAGCTGTCCTACAGAAAACTGGCACAAAACCATATCTCTGGTTCTCAGAGAGCAGGTCCCTCAGGTGTCAAATACAGGATAAGCCCTTTATGAATGGACCCAAGGCAAGGGCCTCTGAAATATATATGCCCTAAAACAGCCTCATCTTCCAACAGCACTAATGTTGAACTGCTGCCACTACTCACAATCTACCAAGGGGGGAATGTGACATAATGGGGCAAAACTTTAAGAGGTCTAGAATCAGTAGGTCTCAGGCTTCTCCTCAGGTTTTTGATTGCCTGTTAATTGCAATTCATAAACAACTCATAATGCCAAATAAAGAAAAGAAAGTATAAAGCAGACCATCAAACAGGACACTAACCAGTTCAAGAATGCCAACCGTTCGTTTCTCTGACTTCTCATCTTCCTTCCTAGAGTAAAATACAAAAGACTAATTAAGATGAGGGTTTTGTTAGAAAAGCTGTCTTAAGCTCTTCTCCTCCCTCCCTCCCCTCCCACTCTCACTTCCCCATACACCCAGTTACACCACTGGTCACTACTTTAAGTTAAAAAAATACCTACGTTTTCTTCTTGGGCTTTAGCTGGTCACTCTGTTCTACATGTTCTTCATGCTGGAAAGAAGGATCATCACACCCCTTGCTTCCAGATTCTGTGAAATAAAAAGAAGACTTTTTTTAGTATAATAATCCCTCTACTGTACTACTTTCTTGTGTCTTTCACTGCTGATTCTTTTGCATTTAAAGACTAGTTTTTCCTCATGTTCTTGGGAGGAGGTTTCAAGAAAAATTCACCAGGCTCTTTTTCCTCAGTTCATTTTTATTCCAGGAAAAAGCTTCCATGTCCATTTCTGAGATGGAAACAACTTCATTTTTATAATTAAAATATATTTATACAGAAAGATTATCAAAGACTAAAAGAAAAAGAAAGAGTTAATTCTTCCTTCAAACACCTGCATAACTAAATGCAAGTTAGGAGAAGTCCTAACGAAATGAGTGGAATTGCTTATAGTGAAGGTTATAATTGCTGTAGGTAACACAGAATAGATGGCAATTAACTGGAGGATCACATCCTTGCCTCAATTAACCATCTTCATTATTCTCTTGCAGTATTTGCTACATGTCCCACTTCCTTCGTGCTAGGGGCTTCAGAAAGGTGTATGAAAGAGTAATCCTACCCAGGAAGCTTATAGTTCTAAATGCATAAAATAAGATGTAATAAAAATAGAAAGAAACCGACGAGTAACCACAGTGGGGAGCCAGCTGTAAAACAAGAGGATAAAAGGTGCTCCCCACACCAGCCACTCCCAATTTACATTTACCTTAACTTTAGCTGCTGACTCACTATGAATAGAATTTTCTACATACGGTTGTAATGTTAGTCAGCCTATAATGACGTTTTTAGACAACCATTTGAAAGCAATAATGTGTTTCCAGCTTACTCAGCTTACCTCATGAAAATTTTCATGCCCATGGACCCTCCTGAGCAGTTTTACCAATGTAAAAGAATTTTGTTGAACTTGATGGAATGATTCATGCAGAAGATGTTTTATAGGTGTGGCTTTAATTCACTCATTCATAGGAAACTCATTGTGTTACCTCCTACAAAACCACTACAGCAATCAGGAGAGCTTTAAAGTGTTCTTTAGATTCAAGTCTGTGGAAAATATTCTTCAAACACTCATGTGGTGTTCCTTCTTACCAGGATCGGAGAGGTCCTGTTCTATGGAATTTGCAGAATAGTCCTTCATTGTTCTTTTTGTTGTATGCTCATGAGAGAGTCACATTAATTAGAACCTGCAATAACCCCCCCCAACAAAACACTTTGATTTAGTAAATACTTAAAGAGTTCACATCTGTGGGTTTTTCCATGACTCATTAAATTTTGATCTCAACATTATTCTACTTAAATGGAAAGACTAAAAAAAAAAAAAAAAATAGGTAACAGCATGAAAAAAGAACTATAATTAATGTGATAAGAACAGTGTACACTATTACGTGGGGACTGAGGTCAGTAGCCTATTTTAGTAGTCTTTTCTGCTAAATCCTGAGATCATTCATATAAAAATTATTGTGAACCCTCTACTACAGAATAGGTAAATTCCCTCATTACCTTATGTTTGATTACAACTAATTGAACAGTCATAACATGGTCATGACTACAATGATAAAGACATACACTTGTTATACCATGTGGTACTAGGATGCATTTGGAGGCAGTAAATGACTGATGCTCTAAGTATCCTGAGGCTTTTCTTCTTGATCTATCAAATATACTGCTTAAAAAAACCCAAGCAACAACAACAACAAAACCCCAAGGAAAAAGCCATACGCGAATCTGACGAAGCCTAAAATGACATTGACAAAAAAGTGCCTAATCAACCTCAGATAAAGGGGGGGGAAAAAAAAAAAAAAATAAAAAGAACGAACACCCTCTTTGTTCGGTTTCTGACTGCGCTTTTCCCCTCCCGTTATTTCAGCTCACCTTCACAGCCCTCGCTGCCGCCCGCACGGGTGGGTGGCTGCGGTGTCGGCACGGTGCCCCGGGCCCGGTCCCTGCGGGGCGGGTCCCTGGCGCCAGCCCTGGGCTTTATAGCGGCGGCACCGCCCGCCCTCCGCCCGCCCTCGGCTCGGGTTGCAGGTGAAGGTCGGTGCCGCAGCCGGGCAGAGCCGCCCGCGATAAGGGGCCTCCAGGGGATGCCGGCCGGCTCCTGCCCGCTGCGGCCCCGCGGAAGCCGCCCGAGGGTCTCCGAGCCTGCAAAGAGCGCACGGAGAGCCCGCCAGCCCCTTGCCGGAGCATCGCTTCCATGCCGAGTCTCACAGAAGGGTTAATGTTAGAGGGGGACCACTGGATGTCATCCGGCCCAACCTCCCCGCTCCAGCGGAGTCATCTAGAGCACATTACTTAGGATTGATTGGTACAGACAGATTTTGAATATTTCCGGCCAAGGAGGACTCCACAGCCTCTCTAGGAACTGTCAGAGTGCTTGGTCAACTGCACAACAGAGAAGTTCTTCCACATGTTCAGATGGAACTTTCCGTGTTCCAGTTTCTGCTTGTTGCCCCTTGTCCTATTGCCTGGCATCACTGAGAAGAGATGCTCTGTCCCCTTGGCACCAGATACTCACAGGCATTGATAAGATCCCTCTCAGGCTAAATAGGACCAGCTCCCTCAGCCTTTCCTCATAAGAGAGGTGCTTCAGTACCCTTATCATCCTCATAGCCTTATGCTGGACCTGCTCTAGAAGCTCCATGTCTCTCTTATACTGAGAAGCCCAGAGCTGGGCAGAGTCTCACCATTGCTAAAACTAGACAAATTTAAATCTAGAAAACTCAGCTGCTAAGCAGAGATGAGGGGGTATTTGAAGAGTCACTTGTCCAGGGAAAC